>BGPR01009815.1:32850-55626 GCA_013235015.1 Araneus ventricosus | reverse complement strand
GAATTATTCGCCTTCTCTTTATTGTCCACTGAAATCTGTTACAACTTGACGGACTGCCACCAATTCGATTCCGAGCCAAACTTTTAGGATATTGCTTTCCTTTTGCATTTATAATATCTGTTGTAGTTATTCCTGTAGAAAAATTTATTTCCTTTCTTTTCAATCGCTGAAATTTGCTGCGACTCGACTACCATGTTTCTAAAAAAATGTCTTACCTGATAAACGATCGTTTTTCAAGTCAATTCTTTTATCAGCTATTTTCCTTTCCAGAATTCCAGAACAAATAGATTGAAAACAGGATTTTTTGCATCGTTTAAAAATTTGCAGGAAATCTTTTTAGGAAAGTTTGACTGGAACTTGTATGGTATATTCTCCTGATAGACTTTAAGTCAAACTATTATGAATATTGGTTTGTTTTTGCAATTATAGAATCTGCTGTTGTTATTCTGAAGAAAGATAATTTTTTACCACTTGAAATAATGAAATCAGCTGATACTTGAGCGACATGATAAATAAAAATTAGAATAGATTTTTCCACAAATCTTCTTGAATTGCAACATTATTGCTCATTCGTTGTGTTTGTGTTTTATATTATCTTTCCCTTTTGTTTATTTTCTCCCTATAATAACTATCGGAATTTTCTTTCCGTAGATTTTTTTCCTTTATATTTTGTGAATTATGAATGCTTATGTTGATGATGTTGCTTTTACAATTCTGTTATGATCGTTTCTTATTTGTTATATATATATACGCATATGTATGCATCATCATTCCGTGATGAATGTCGACAAATATGTGATGGCGTAAATGAGAAAAAATGATATTTAGTAGATATTTCGGACATTCACAAAGTGACTACGTGAATGCTGACATAAACCAGAGAATATCGACATTTGCCGTATATGGGTCTTACGCAGTACTCCTATTAGTACAAAATGCTCTTAATTTTCATACTATATCTTTTCGATTTTGAGCGGTCATCAGAATATAGTTGCAACACATTGTGGAGATATCGTAAAATTTCTTTAGACAATAGGGATCAAATATATTGCAAGAGAGAAACTATTCGCTTTTCGCTAGGCAGAAAAGGCGAATATTCATCTAAAAAATTAAGACGTGACTCTTTTTAAAAGATGTCTATCTTTTCACTATTTTCACACAGATAATTTCCATGAAGAATTTTTTTAATCAACCACATGAAACTTTGCATGTCAAGTCGAGAACGGTAACTTCGATAATTATCTTTCTTCAATAGGATTGAAAAGAATGTTTTATAGAGATTTAGGGACCAATTGAAAAAAATGTTTTCATATCTCTTGTACGAAAAAACATTAAAGAGAATATATTGATCTCCTTTAGAGTAGCATGCAGTGTGCGCACTTAAATAAGAGCCCCCCCCCCCGCACACACACCCTTAACTTCAGAACTACGGGAGCTGTAATCATGAAATTAGTGTCTAGGTATAGTAAAACGTCTATGCGTTATGCGATGAGACCCCTTAAACGCCACCAGATGGAGAACTCTAGAATTGGCGTTCGTATCTCAAAAAGGGTACAAAAGAGGGAAAAAAGTTAAATACGAAATTGTAGAGGGCTATCAGTTTAATTCAGAAACACCGTGCGTAAATTAATACTAAGAACAGAACCATTAAAATGCTCATTTGATTGTTCACTCTTTCCGAAACTGTATCGTCACAAAACTGCTTAAATAAAACATAAGAAAGGCGCGTTTGGGTCAGCGCCGCAGATGTTTCGTGAAAACATCTTGATAAAATCATAAAATAAGTGTTTCGTATTAATATGTAATTTAATTATCAATCTCTTTAATGCAATATTTACTCACAGTATTATAAAGGTTACAGAATAGATAAATCACAAGTTTATCGCATATAGCAAGGGTCTGTGGTAGCTTGTGATTTATCTATTCTGTAACCATTATACTACTCTGTGTAAATATTTTATTATAGAGATTAATAATTAAATTGCATATTAATACGAAACACTTGTTTGATAATTTTATCCCTACGTTTTAACGAAAAATCTACGGCTCGAACCTGAACTGCGCCTTTCTTATGTTTTATTTAGAGTAGCGATTGATGGCGCCATCTGTTGACAGTTTATATAACTGCATTTAGCGTATGCGCAGTAAAACATTATTCATCACAAATGCTCAAATTTCCCGTATCATTCAAATTTTAATACAATGTTTCATTTAAGTATTGTCAATTATTCTGTAAGTTTCGTACAATTCGAAAGAAAACTCTACATGTTATAATAAAAATACATGCAGAGTTTGATATTGTCAATTTAATACCAATTTTTACTTATATTCTGATAAATATTTTTATTGTCTCACTTTGGGTCCTAATAATACTCCCCAAGCTCTTTAAAATGCCACCAGAATCAACCTCCTAGCTAAACGCCTTTCCACGCTACATTTATTGATAACCTTACATAAAACTAATTCATAACAATCACGCGCATGCGCCTACAGTGGTACGACGATGTCACAGGTAAAACAAATTCTATGCGACAAACTCTTACTGATATGATCTATCCGTTGTGGGGTCAACCATTGTTTTCGCGTTATTAGTCTCGTAGTTATTAGCGATTAAATCTGACGGTATTTTGTCACACAAGAAAGTTCGACCGACTATCACTGTAACGAGCGGAAAGACGTTTTCACGTGAAAAGAGAAAAAACCATTATCGCCAGATACCTTTATTTTTGATGCTGCAAAACAGATTTGAATCCTTGTTTATATTTCACTTTGCACACTTTTATCCTATCAGTTTGAATGCTGGTAGAAGCAACAATAACACGCCATGAAAGATCCTGCAATATTGGCGGAAATGAAGCATTACCTGCTGTTTGAGTTATTCCCACAGGAGAAAACTATATTGGGGTAATTTTTATCCAAAATTTAATATTTTCTCCATTTTTCCATGTTTTGTGACGTCACATTTTTAGAAATTTCGAACAAACAAATGTTTGTTTTAAGTTATCTGTTCTTGGTATTAATGTTCAGAAGGTGTCTTTTTTTTGTGCTAAATCAATGAAAACCCTGTACCTGACATTGGAGTGCTCTGATCAAGAAGAAAGGCTCATTTTATTAGCCTATATGCGTAGAAGTTGCTACCTATACTTTTAATAATCTGTGTAAAATTCGAAATTCCTGCAACTTAATATTTAGCTGCAAATTTGCCACAGAAATTCGTAACATTTTAATATTTTTGAATTTTTTTCTGCAGCTCTTCACCCTTTATCTGCCTGAAGGAAACTGAAAATTTACCACATACAGGTGTCTGCATATGGAGTTGCACCAAATTTCCCCTCTTTATTATTTTGTTACCTCACATTTAGGTTAATTACCCCGAAGAACTTGAAGATATTGACTTTTGGTTTCAAATTTGGGTACAGCAATTCCATATGGCATTCTTCATCTAATGATTCTGCTTTATCATTACTACCACACACAGCAGCTCATGCTTCAGCAACTAATTTGATGCAGCTCTCCACTGCTTGTGAATGACAAGAAAATCTTGAAATGCCAGTTTCATCAGAAACGTCCAAAATGTTCGCTATCAGAAATAGATACTGTTATTGGTGGTTCAGTAAGTGTAACTGAATACCAGTCAAATAGATCTATATAGTCATACGACTTGATATGCAACGAAGGAATTTTAAATTCATGAAATTTTCTTTCTACTTTATCTACTTGTCTACATTTTAATATGAAGGCCCACTTCTTTCACGTACTTTTGGCTGTTGGCAAACATTGCCAACAAAATATTTTCTTGATCACCAAAATATGCGGTTTCTTTGCAATGAAAATATCTTTTTTTTGATTGATAGTCTGGTAGATTAATTTTAAAATAAGCAAAAAGAATAATAAATAAAGGTATGCAACACACAACTTTACAATATCTTCTGCAATTCATACTGCTTTAAATTATATTGAAGCTGTATATAGAGAGACAGACGCCAAAGGAAGAGCAACAAATCCTATCACTTCCAAGTTTTTAATTAATTCGCTAATAAATTCATATCTACACCTGATGTAACCTACTGTGTAAAGACGTTAAAATATTTTGGCAAAATTGGTATAGAAAAATAGTATAGTTCCACATTAAAATGAAAATATAGAATCTTCTTAAATTTCCTTGCTTTAATTTATAAACATAAAATGCACGCGAACTAAAACTTTATGTTTCCTTATTTAATTAGTTTTTTATAATTAATTAAATATTTATTGGCAATATTGTACAAAATTATCCATTTAAGAAAGTTCTAGAAGTATCCATCTGATGTTAAAGTTTAAGCACGTGCCTTAGTTCTTCGCATATATTTTTTTTATTTTATTTTCATCTCTTCTTTCCTGTTTAGACTGCTTTGCTTTCAAACTGAATATCTGACTTTTGTCTTGTTTCTCTTGAATTGCATATTGAAAATAAAACAAATTATCTTCGAAAGCTGCCTTTTTCTCCGTGAAAATATAGAAAAATGCTACAGGAAATGCAACAAATCATGGCAATTCCACGTTTTGAATTAAATCCCTATTCGAATTCATAATCTCACCTGATGTAACGTATTATGTAAATATGTTAAAGGAAATTGGCAACAGTGATATTGAAACGATTTAATACTAAAAACCACAGAGAAGAAGAATTAAAAACATTGTAATAGTCGCATTATAATTTATTTTGCGGTAAGTTTGTACAGATTTTAAACTACTTTTATTAATAATTTTCATATTTAACATAATATCTTACACTATATTTGAGAATTTTGAGACGTAGTCGCAGTCATCCCTCATTACTGTTTGTTTCATGATGATATTTTGTAAAATATTTTCTGAAATAATTTTTGATTTAAAAAATACTGAAGCTTAAGTTTATTAATAAAAACCAATTGGTTTGATTACTATAGTTAGCTGTAATCTGAAACTTTTTTTCTGTCGTCCATGTTTGCATTTTGTGTTACAAATTGTTTCCTTTTATTTATTTCTTTGTAAGAGTTTTTGTCTATTTTCCTCCATATTCTTTATAATTTGTTTAATCGAAAAATTCGAAATAATTCGTTTGACTTTAAAAAGAAACCCATTCCAGTTTTATGCATGGCAAAACTTAAGAATACATTGCGTTAGAAAAAATGGATTTCCTTTGGCGATTAATTGCTAAATGCGTTAATTCTGTAACTTCCTTTTCTTTAATTTTGGCAAGTTTTTGAACAGTTGGCGTAATTACGGCGAGTCAATGCGTTTTCTTTCTCTTTCGGTGTCATTTCCTTTGCGTATGGGCAAAAATCTCGATCTTTGAGTTGGCGTTTGGAATACTGTATTATTGTTAGAGCCTAAATTGGCCATGATGCGCCAAACTTTGAATAAAACTAGGGAAGGAATAGCTTTATTGAAGATTGTTAACCGATTTTCCTCCTTTATTTTTCTCGGTTGAAATGTTGAAGTTGGTACAACCATTTAAAAGGGTGCCAAGTCGCCAAAGTTAATCCATGCATTTACATGCATTAGCTTTGACGACTTGGCGTCAATGAAGTGCAGCGATCAAGTTATTGTTTTGGCGATTTGGTGACATTTTAAGAGTGTGTACCAAATTCTAGATTCCAACCTTCTTCTCCAATCCTCCTTATTTTTTAATTACTTGTATAGCATGCATCATGCATTAAAAAGGAAAAAAAAAAACTGCAAAAATGTTTCCTCGATCATTTAATAAATTATTAATCTTTTTACTCTTAACAGAAAGGATTTAAAAAATTTCGGTAATCGATCTATCTGCCCTTCTGATTATGAAAAGGATACTAAAATAAAAAATACAACAAGCTAGATGGTTGAAATTTTTCATTTGCCTCTTGCAACACTATTATTTGAATGAAATCCGTCTATTAGAGAAGTTAATTTTCCTGAGGACGTATTCAATTCTGTTCATTCATCTAAGAAATTAAATAAAACACATATCACAATTTTCAAAGATTTTTTATACCATTTATGATGAATTAAAGTGCATCAAACAATTGTTACTATATAATGTGGTACTTATTTAGTTATGTGTTTATTTGCTTTGTCGTTTCTACTTTGTTAAGAGAAAATATAATATGCTGGCATTTAAATGCAAGTAAAGTTTCAACTATGTACTTGAGAGTAAATTATATTTTAAAATTCTGGATATCGGGCAGTTAGACTACTATATTAATAAATAAATTCTTAAATTTAATGATGCGACTTTTTTAATATTTTTTTTTAATTATTGTAAAATTACGAAATCAGTTTCATGAAAGTAACAAATAGTCGACAAAAAAGATAATATTTTTCTCGTTTAGAGTATTTTTATTGGTGCAAATCGAGAATCTTTGGGGGATACTCACAGGAACAATAATTTTTAACCCCACGGTTATAATTTACATATTTATAGGAAAATATATGAGAAAGTTCATTGGCGAACACTGGCAAATTTATTTTAGAAATTGTTTTTCAGGATTTCATTTTGATTCTAAAAGGTGCTAAGCGATCTTTTTCAGTCAAATAATTGAAAAGGGGTTTCACACATAACAAATTATATACTCTGCACGCCACAAAAAATTTAAATATAATAAGGTCAATATGTTTAAAATAAATATATTTGTTTCAAATGTATATATTTACTTCATATATTTTTGTATAGTGCTCTTTTGTTGCATTTGTTTTTCAGCCTCATTTAATGAAATTTATTTATCAAGTTTCCCATATTTGTTTGAAAAAATATATTGAACATAAGGAAATAACGAGCCATATTTTCTCTTAAGTAATTTATGGTATAACTATTGTCATATAATGTTATTCAGGCTATCAAACCGTACTCTTAAATGCTAACCAGTTGCCTTCGACGACCGGCTATTTGCACTTAATATAAATAACTTGTAACCATGCTTGCAACTTGGAGAAATAAATTAAAGATATAGCGGTAGTAGAGGCTAAAAATTTTATTTTTCGATTAATCTCAAAAATGGAGGGTGATGGATTGAAAGAGACATTTGATGACGTGCCTAACGTCATAAATTATCATATGAAATAAAAATTGTCGAAATCGGTAAAGTAGTTGCAGCTGAAGGACTGTTTGAATATTTCTCTGACGTGCAGTGGAGAAGTATATTTTCAATATCTCTCGAAAATGGAGGATGATGAGGGGTGTTGGGGCAGTCGTACAATGATGACATACGAAAACGTCATAAGCTTCCATATGAAATACAAATGTTATCGAAATAGGTCCAGTGGTCGGGGATGAGGTATTGGTCCTATTGTTTTGCCAATTATTTTAAATATAAAGATTATTTTTCTTATTACACATAGTAGTAGTTATTTACATTTTTTTTCTATGACTATGGCATTAGAAAGCAAATTTTTGTAAATAATACTGCTCAAAAAAGATTGTAATTTTGATAAGTTCGCAAAAGGGTAGCATGATTGAGCCATTTTTATAGTGTTTTAACTGAGCAGTTCAGTACATGAAATTTTCATCTTTTTGAAAACGCAATTTAAATTTCTAACACTTATAATGTTAAACTATTCACAGATGAATTCATCATCATTGGAAATTTCATAGAATATTGCAAATATCTCTATTTAATAACATGTTTGATTCAATGAGTAATTCTTAATCATTTGCCTAAATTGTCAACCCTGCCTAACATTATTTGATATTCAATGAAGTTTGATCTCACCGGTTTGCTGCAAGCAACAATGGTGCAAAAAGTTTACAAATAAATATTATATTCAATGTGACTTACATTATTCAAATTTAAAATAGTTTCATTATACTATATTTTTTATTTACTACTAACTTTAACTAATCGATTCAGGACATCTGATAAGTGTTTTCTCAGCCTTACTGATGTAAATCAAACATTTGTTTAGATATACTTTGAAGGCATTTTTCATTCATTAATCTTAATTATTTATTGAGTATAGTTTATGAAATTATTCATTTTTTAGCTCTGAATTTGAATCTTAATTTAAGAGTAAATTTTCTCTCATTCTAGTGGTAAACGTAAGAGTTAATTATGTGTAATTGTTTTTCAGATTTATATAAATTAACCAGGCAAATGCAGAAGTAGAAAATTTTCTAAGATATCATGGCATTCGCAGTGTTATTTCTTCCGAATAGACTCTTCTCTAAAGCGTTGTCTTCAACTAAAAACCTTTTTCATAAATGAGTGAAGAGAATTCAAAAATGCAGAGAAGAATGAGTTATAATATATTGCCACCTCTAGAGCACTTAGCGACTGTGAGAGTTGCCTCGCTTGTTTACAATGATGCTGAAATAGGAAGAATAGGAGGAAGACACGGAAAAAAGAGCACTATATATACAAACCGCATCAGTGATGATTGGAAAGTAATCGAGAAGAAGATTATAGAAGATTTGTCTCCCTTCTTACCTTCATTACTACAAATCAAAGTGGCCAAGGTCATCCGTCCCATGCATAACGAAGTTAGCTTTTGGAAAGAAGATCACGTATATCTTTTAACAGATTTTGGTCACTACAGTCCGATCTACAACAGCTGTCTGTGCTGGAAAACCGACGGAACAATAAATAGAGAGCAGACGACGAAGAAATTGCTTATGAATGAAAGCATTGATCCAAAGATACGCTTCATCACAGCCTGTACTTATTTTCTTGAAGTCGAAGTTTTGGCTCTTTGGAAGAGAATAAAAGAAGTTCATAAAAACAGAATAATCCTCCCCAGAACTAACTCAGCGGTGAGGTTTTGGATGAAACAACTCAAGGAAGGTGATACTAAGCATTGGTGGATGAAATGGCGGAAGAAAGACGATGTGAAGCATTGGAGTGAAATGATCGACGAATATTTCAGAAATCCAAGTAATTTTATAGAGCCAATGGATATTCCTTTGAGGATAAGTTCTTTTTATAACTATTTATCATGGGAGAATAAACAGAAATTCTTTAGATATTTAGGATATTACTATGTACATTCTGATGATTTTCGTATGTGTATGAAGGATGAAAACGAATTACAGCGCAGAGAAATATTTCGTTCAACGCCTGTCGCCGCGCTGCTCTTATGTTTAAGATGGCCATTTCGATCTCGCTACATAGAAATGGCAGAAGAGATAATGAGCTACTTGACGGCTCGTGGTTTCTTGGATGTCGTGGTTGCGATGCTTGTTTCTTACATTTATGACGAATACGAAGATTCTAAACTATTTGAAGAATTTTGGCAAATGAGTCCTGCTGCTTTAAAAAACGATATAATGTTTAAAGTTAGTTGCACCTTCGCGATGATGGCTAAATCTTTCCCGTTTAGAGCGGAATTTTTGAGAAAGTATTTCATTGATGTGTTACATAGAAGGTAATATAATCGACGGATATAGAAAACTTTTTTTTGTAAAGCTCCAGCAGCTTCCCTTTCAAAATGACGGCTAAAAATACTGAATAAAAATTCTTTGTGCTTCACTTTACAGAAATAAAAATTCAGAAAAGTTTGGTGCTTTTAATGATGATTATTCTCATTTTTTAACACTTGTCGTACATTCGACGTATTTAGTGGTGTTTCTAATTATTTAATTTAATCTAGATATTGGAGAATCTTAAGCAAGTATACATCGGATCTAGAACAGGAAGCCAGTTGGTACTGTGATCAAAAGTTATATTAATAACCTATTTAAAGAATTTCACTTTAGGAAAGAATTTCTCATTACACATAAGTTGAATCTAAATTTCACTTGTCATAATAAACATTTAACACTGAATTTAATTATTGTTATAAGAAGAAATTACCTCTTAAATATAGTTTTCATAACATGAAATTAGAACTCTAGAAATACAATGGATTATTACTATAAGTCAACATTAAAAATGAAAATGAGATTAAACTAATGTTATTTCAAATAAGATCAACGCCATGATACCAAAATAAAATTTGGGGATGAAGGTAATAGAGGAAAAAGAGATTAATAATAATAATTATAAATCCTCCTAAGTAATCACAGCCCTTCATAAGGTTTTCTGTTTAAGAAATTGAGACTTAGCAATTTCCGACAAATATTGAGATGCAAATTACTGCATATATATAATATATAGATACAATAATCTGAAAGCATTCTGTTCATTCCAGTATGATATCGATTTTTCCTTCTTTTACTGTATATGATTCGTTTAATTCAGGAACCTGTCAAGAAATGTCTCTTGAATGCTTTCTCAAAAAAAATTATTCGTATTATTTTTTTTACCCAATGTTGGAAATTAATTCATGAATAATTGCTTTCCAATCATCTTTGTAGCATAATAATTTCTCTTTTCAACAGATACAGGGCGGAGATGGCACAGTGGTAAGTTCTAGGCCTTGGGGCCAGCGGTCTCTAGGTTCGAAACGCGATTCCACGAAATATCCATCGTATATTGGACGAGCTGAACGCTAAATCATACGTAGGAGGTCGAATGTCATCCTGCTGATGTGCTTCGGAAGTTTGGAGAAAGGGGTACCAGCTCAGGTGTCGTCCTCGTCATCTGACCGCGGTTCAAAATGAGGAGGTCCTATCTAATATAACCGGTTCAATTCGAGACTTTAGTATATCTTAACTCCACAGACATATCTCAAAATTTGAATTTACAGTCTTTTTTTATATCAAGTATTCAATATGGTACTAAATGACAAGGAAATATCTTTTTCATTTTTACTAACAGTTTCATGTTCCGATTGCAAAATGTGATTTTTAAGTTTGCTCTCACACTTAATTAATAGTTCATTTATGTCAATTTGATTTCCGTGAAATTTTTAATTCTTATCATAATGATTTTTTTAAATATACGTTTTTAAGTAGTAGAAACTTTTCTTGTTAATACTTTTCTTACTGGGTTTATACAAATACAAAAAGTGACGTTATTTAAGACATTTTAGTTTTGTGTACACCTTAACATTGCTATAGATAATAGTAAATTTGAAAAATAATATAAAGATAGACTATTCAAACATGAAGCATTATTATGCTGAACTGTTTAGTCATAGAAGTTTGAATCTCCTTTTACATTTTTTTCTAAAACAAATAAAATGTCAAAAGAAATTCGAAAAGCGAGCGGTTGGGATAGAAATACTCCTCCGGTACAGTAAAACTTAAATTAACCGTCACCGACCAGACAAGGGTTGTGACGGATAACCGAAATCTTTCAACACACATGCGCAGTAACGGGATTTCACTGCTGGCTTGGGACAAAAATGGAAATGAAATTACTGATATAATAGCCCAGATCTGTCTCTCGGTAACGCTATGACGTCACAAACAATAAACCTCGCGCCATAGCACTGCTTGACGATAAACAGCATTATTTCATTGTTAGAGAGCCTAAATTTCAGTAATTTTAGATTTAAAAGTTTAATTGTCGTTCTAATTTAAAATTTAATAGCTTTAAAATAGTGAAATAAAATTTTTTATCGATAGATACAAAATTTATCTCGCTATGATCCATAGTTCCCGGGAAATTTTTAATTACATTAATCATATTAATTTGCGTTTTTTATTAGAAAGTGGTAAATTACGAAAGTGGTATATCATGCGCGTGATATAGTTGCAACTCATTATTCCACGATGCATCTCATTATTTATTGAAATCGTGATGATATAATTTGATAATATTTTTTGGCAACGTTCGACAATCAGAGAAGTGCTTTGTTTTGTTTAGAATTTCGAAAAAGAATTTCTTTGAAATTTTAACTTTTGACTTACGTTTCGCAAGATGAAAATTTCAAGTTTTTGAATTATAATAAAATTGTTAAACAACGAAAAATCGTTCACACGGAATGTTATTTAACAAGAGAATTTTGAATAAAAAAATGTAGATAAAAAAATATTTCCTGTCATAAAACACTTGATTATTTTATTTGTTTTCACTCAATGTTAAACATTTCTCTTGCATATATATCTATTTAAACACGTCAAATTTGACTGAAAATCTCTCGAAAGAAGAATCGATTTGCACCTATCATACCATGACGGGTGGTTTTCTAGTCTTTTAAGAGTGAATAATACACACACACGATTAATATTTTCTTCCATATCAGAGTGGTAATGTATAGAAACGGAGGATTAAATGTTTTTATACGATGACGGATAACTGAAACTGACGGTTATTCGAGTGTCGATTAATTTAAATTGTAATGTAAATTATAATTTTAATGTCATTTACAATTTTTAATGATTTTTAACAAATTCTCCTAATTATATATTCAATTATGGCTTAATATCTTTGTAGTGTAGTTTTCAACTCCTCAAGCTTTTACCATTTTTATTGGCTTCTCCAAATTTTTGATAAAAAACTATTTTATAATTTTTTAGACTATTCATAACAGCTTGTTTTTTAAAAACTTTTTTATTTTTTTATTCCTTTCTGGGCTCTAAACTTTAAAACGAGTTATAATTTAGCATAGTAAAATTTACATAGTCAAGTTTTCCCAAATTCTTGTTTCATATGGAATCTAAGTTTAATCAAAATTTATGTATTCACATGTTCTGGAAATATTGAAATATTTTGCTGTCGTCGAGAGTTAGCAACTGTACAATCTCACCAAACTATATTTCATCAAAAATTGTGTAAGACACCGATTACAAAATTCAATCCATACAAATATGGGAAATAAAATCATGTAGAAAGAAAGCTTTCTGAAACATTGAGAGGTTTTTTTTATAGTGGTTCAGATCTATTTTTAAGAAAAGAAATAGTCTTTGAAGAGAAGCAAGATCTCAAAATAACAAAATAATGAAAACAGTTTTTAAAAACACAGTATTAGTGTTGTGTTGTAAATAGGAAATTATTCTTTTAAGATATTTTCTATACTTTTGTATTTTATTTAAAACTCATCAGTATAACTATTCTGGATTCTTGAAATAAATTTTTCCCAAAATCACATCCAGATGGCGCTCTTAGTATGAAATTAAAATTTAATTATATAAATTGATTAATTAACCATATCTAGTTATTTCCTCAAATAGAACACAAACGCGTTTATAATTGCAAAACTGGAGCTAATCAGGCAATAAGGGAAAAATCTATTACATATTCTCTAATGACAAACATGAGACAACAAAGTTAAAATTAAATTCTAAAATAAAGTTCCAAAAATAATAATCAACCTTATCGAAAAGTAATCTTCTAAAATCGTAAAGTAATCGTCTAAAAGAATAGACTTTCTTAAAATCTTATAATTATCGCAGAGTTGCTATATTAGTGTTCTTGTAACGTGACCCGACACTTTGAATGAGATGCCTTCAAGTTTTTCCCGAGACAATTTGGGTTTTAATTTGTTTTATTCTCTATTGCGTACACATGTAGAATACATGTAGTGACCGCGAAGTTTATAAAATCTGGTCACTTTACCTTAGGCATACAAACGGAAGGAAGGGGACGTTTCAGCATATCCAATTCAACGAATACGATTAAGTATAATTGTCGCTGGAGAAAAGATGACGATCGTGATTAATCCTTGAACTTGTACATCTTTCATTATAGTATTACATTTCACAATTACATTAACAGAGGACGTGCACGTTCGCATCTCTAGATGACTCCCAGTGAGATTGTCAGTCAGAGGAACTCAGTCAAGTCCGACTCATTTTATGCTCTGGATTATCTCAGTCAGTTAAATCAAGAGTTTGACTCCTTCCCAATGAACGAAAATCGTTATTTTCTGTAATAATGGCGATTATAACGTATGCTCCATGTCACTTGGTTACCATTTATTTAAGGGCTAAGAAATTATAGACAAACTGCGGGCCTGGGCCATATGAGCTCGCTTAGACGTTCCATCTGGACCATCATAGATTATAATTGTACAGAAATTTTGCAGCTACTAGAAATGCTATATTTATACAAAGTAAGGGAAGAGGGGGTAAGCGTACGCATGGATTTTTTCCCCTGTTGGCAACAGTACAAACAGAAGCGAATGTGTTCATATCAACACATGTATTAGTGTTGTACATGTAAATAGTAACTTTTAAGTACTACCGCAAACCTATCAACGGAATCTGAGATTTTTTATTAATTTTTGAATTTTAACCATTTTTAGTCCAATTTTCACAACTTTCTGCCCATTGAGGCGACAGAAGATCAGAGTTATGAGATTTTACGCACTTTTTAATCATAGAAGTTCGCAACAATTCCGCAGTACCTCAAAAATATCTAAGAAACTTCGACTTTTTCGGCCCGCCCTAGTGGCCTCTTGGCCTCACGTCCTGCGTACTCTTACCGCAACGTCGGGTAAGAGTACGCATTTGGCATATTTTTTCATTACGTTTCGTAATATATATTTTTTTAAAGCTGAAATTTTAAATTTTTGAACCCTTCTTTCTAAGGTAATAAACTATGTTTCAGTATATTTTCGAGGCTCTAACTTTTCAATTCTCATTTTTATAATGAAAATTCCACTAGGTGCTTAATCTTACCCTCCTTTCCCTTATAGCTTTTAAAATGCAGTCCGTGCTTCATTTATCCAAATAAAACAAAGGAAATAAAAATGAATCCGGTATGCAAACTTTGTCAAGGGTCACTTGCAGGTAGGGATAAAAACCAGGAATAATTTTAATTAGTAGCCCAACATTTGTCCAAATTTTGACTCCTTGTGACCTAAAAATCTGAAGATATCGAGAGGTTCTGAATGACTTCATTCTTCACATGAGTATTAAAGGAGTTGCAAAATTATATAGTTTTGAATGTCTATCGAATTTTGTAATAAACATTACAAAATTATTGCCCGAGCCTAAATGCGTTTGTCCGTTTCCTGGTTAGAGGGTTAAATACGAATTTTACAAAACAGATCAGGTGAATTTTAATGTGGGAGATCACGACATTGAGATGCTTTAAAAGAAAATTATCTCTACGGCGGAAACCAACTAAAAATTTGGTTGCAGTCGAACTTGGGAGGAAAACGTTCCCTCAAGTTCGACTATAATGAATTATCGCTAAATTATCTTCAAAAACCATTCGATTAATCTTGTTTACTTTAAAACGGAGCAGAGTTTGTACGGCGCCGCGTAAGCTAACGAAAATGAAGCGGATTGTTTAAAGACAACAGGTGCTCGAAATGTTTTTTTCAAATACAATTACTCGTAACAATAAAAGTGGTGGATCTCAATCTATCCTTAGGCTTATTAAAGAAACGTTTTGACTAGTTATCCTCTCAATTTTACACCATCCAGCATAAAAAAAAAAGCTGGAAAGATTTTCTTCTCGAATTTCTTGTATAATTCCTTATGAGTTTGTCATTTGTATTGTAAAGACCTTCACAACGAAGTTAATATTGTAAATCAATTTAACTACTATAAATAATAAAATAAATAACACTCTTCACGAGATTTAAGAGTACCCCTTCTTTATTTATTTTCATATATAGGGAGTACACGGAGAGAAAGTATTATATTGAAAAAGATCCCTTTTCCAGAATAAGTCGAGATAGAATACACTAACTGATCTATGACAAAACGACATAAAAGTGATACACACGGAATCATTAAGATCGGTTCTGCAAATGTTTGTCCATTCTTCAACTCACTATCTCACTGAAACGTTTTTTCTCTTCCATTTTCCAAGTCATCACCCACAACAGACAGGAAAGGAATCCAGCATATTTTGCGGAACTTGCTAACTTGAGTGGCGGCTTTCTATAGTGCAAGTTGAAGCAGGGTGTCATTTCGGTAAAAAAATTGTAAAATAGATTGGTGAATGTCGAACAAAGGTTAAAACACTAAGCTTTTCTCCTAAAGCAAGTTCAGCGGTGAGGTCCCAACCTTAAAGACCGTAAAGGAAAACATATCACGGGCTGTGTTGAACATCCCTGGTGACATGTCATATTCATCCGTCGAGAATGTTGTGGATAGGATGCAATGTGTGATCCACGAAAAGCAATTCATATTTTGCTTACCCTTGTGCATCTTGAGAGAAGAGCATTGGGAGTGACCTTCATGTTTGTGATAAAAAAATAATTTATGTTTTTTAGTACACTCATAAAATGGTATTTTAAAAACTTTTTTTTGTTTATATTCTTTTATGGCTTCAAGATTTTAAAATATTTCTTAATTTAGTATTATTAACATTATGTAATCTTGTAAGAAATCAATTCTAGAATTTTTTACCATATGGTAATTCCTATATGTATTCAAAATTTAAGTAAAATATATCCATTCTGAATTAAATGTTTTGTGTTCTCATCGATAATATAAAACTATACATAATTCCTGAAATCTATATATGAGGAATCGAGCGAAAGTGTGAATGCAAAATTAAATGCTCACAAACATGAATAATGTCAGTTTCGCTAAAAACACGTTAAAAGAATTATTCTGCTAGCTTGAACATTATTGTTTCATTTGAATGTGGTTAAATTATGTTTTTTTAAAAAAAGTTAATAATTATTTAATAGAGATGAGGAAAGAATGTCTTAACGTAATAAATGTCCCTGTTACACAGTAATCTTTTCGTAATTATTATCAAGTCCTTAGAGATCATGTAACGTGACTAGACTTGCCGAATGAGACGTCTTGAATATCTTGCCATGACCTTTCGGTTTTTTACTCTTTATAACCCCTCCACAAACACACGTAAACACCACGCAAATATCAAGAGACCGCTGAAAATTTAGTAAATTTGACCACTCTATCCGAGACTTATAATCTGAGCGATGTTTGGTTGGTGAATTATCGTCAGGTGCGATTTTAGACTATGTAACGTGACTATATTTGTCGAATTAGGAATCTTGAAATTTCGGCTTTTTATATTTGTAACTCCAACCCCCACACACACCGCAAATACCTGGAGTCACCCAAGATTTCTGAAAATCTGACCACTTTACCCAAGACACAAAAGCTGGAAAACGTTTCATTAACTCAACGTGTAGCAGCTTTAGCAAATGCACTTAATTAGTCTTATTAAAAAGCAAAGGAATTTATATCATGAATACAGTAAATAATCGGAAACAAAATTTATTATATACAAGCATGAAAAAGGAGAGTTGTGGTAGAATCATGTTAAAAGAAAATCTACTGCAGGTTTAAATATTTTTTTCTTTAGAAATTGCTTGAAGTCCATTTTTTTGGTAAAAAGTTAAAAGTTGTTTAAGAGAGACAAGAAAATAAATCATAAAAATGGTGATGAAAATAAAAGAAAATAAACGATAAATAGCCTTGATGTACTTTAATCTTTTAATAATTAGTGTAGGGTGCTCTCTTAATGACAATGTATGAAGACTGGGATGTATAGAATGTTAAACTTGTCGAGAGTTTGTTTTTTTATTTATTGCAATCCCCCATTGTATACATCCCTTAATACGTATAGTCTCCCGGAAGTTTAGGAAATCGGAACACTTTACCTAAGACACATAATCTAGGCGATGCTTGATCAAGTCTAATTCAACGCGCAGCAGCATTGGCGACTCCCACTATTCATTATTGTGAAAGAGATGACGTTTTTCATTAAACTCAGAAGTTGCAAAAGAGAGCAGGCCTACGATCTTTAGTGAGGTCTCAACCGAGATGAAAATTGCGATCTTATGAGAAGAAACTCACATTGTATTCAAACTCAAATCTAATTTAGAGCAAAACAGCGACTTGTTTTCAACTGACTCAACAGCAAAGCTTTCATTTTTATATTGCATATGGTAACGAACGCTGGCGCGTATACAAACGTTAACACTTGTCAAAGAAGCTTTGCTAAAGCGTCTACATGACTGGATTAAGCACTCTCTGTTTGGAGAAAAAAGATGGTGTAAGTCCAATACAAACTTGGATTCATTTCAAAGATCATATGACGAGTTCCATTCTTCACTTCACGACTAGCAAGAGGTTAGAATTACATCCCCTTGAATTTTCATGCATTCTTACGGTCAGCATGATAATCAACTATTAAACATAATTACCGAATCTTTAGCCGTTAATTATACATATTAACCGGTCATTATGCATAATAACAGATTATATGCATTAAACTTTACATATACAGTCCTAAAAGTTTACTATTTGTTTTGTAGAGATATTTACAATTAAATTAATATCAATTGCCATAAATAAAAAGTATTCAATCCTTTCAATTTTATCGTATACGAAGGACACAAATATAAAATTATTCAATCCTTAAAAGTTTCGACCTCGAGATATGCTGGATTTCCATATTTCAGAAATATCCGAATGCTAACCATCTCTGCCGGTCGGCCTGCATATGTCAAATCAACTATTCAATAACGAATGTGCCTACATATATGAAATTCAGTTACACCGAATTCAGTACCACCATTTTTACACCGAAATTGTAGATCTGTTTAGAATTTTGGACGCAATCTTTCAAAGGGTGGAGACCCAAAATTCATACCCGATATTCTTCATTCTGCTTCACTCCATATTTTTTGAATCTATTGGAAACATGAGTGGAGAACGTGAACGCTTCCTTTCCAATATCAATAAAAATTCAAATATCAAACTGAATCATAGGTAAGACTCAATTGAAATGGAAATAAAAAAATAGTAAACAATTAATGATAGCTGGGAGAGTTTCAGAAAAAATTAGCCAGAGTCTAAACTAAAGCACTCTGATTGCCGTTGCCCATAATTTAAATGAATATATACACTGGACGACTGGCAGTTTGCATAGAGCATTAAATCAAAAGGTAAGGAATATTTTTCATTAGTTAGGAGGGAAAATTGTACAGGGTGTTTTTTTAAACTGACACTACTGTCATCTGTAGCTCTATCTATAAGCTGGAGTGCCACCAAATTTGGTAGGGGGATTAATAACGGAATGGGAAAATTGATTTCTTTAAAAAATTAGCTCTATATGTCGCCGATAGAGGAAAATTGCACGTTGTTTTTGTCTACACTACTGAGAATTAGACGCATTAATAAGAAAAGAAGAAATTTCAGCGCAACATCGCTTTGATGGAGAAAATGAACTGCCCAAAGAGTTACAGAGATGATATTTCAAGTGCACCATAACACTTTATTCAACAAAGAACTTCCTCGAAGAGGGCATAGACATCGTTCAATGTGACTACCCTTCTCGTGACCGCACATAATATCCTGTAGAGAGCATTCTCCAAGTCCATTCTCCCCGGATCTAAAGCCATGGGAATTTTCCTGTGGAGGTATTTAAATTCCTAGGTCTATCATGATGATATACCGACCTTAAAGGACAACATATCACGGTGTGTGCTGAGCATTGATGGTGACATGTTACGTTCAGCCGTCGAGAATGCTCTGAGCAGTATGAAATGTGTAGTCCACGAGAAGGTTGTCACATTGAATGAGGTCTATGTCCTCGTCGAGGAAGTTCTTTTATTGAGTAAAGCGTTATGGTGCACTGAAATATTATCGTTGTAACAATTTTGGGCAATTAAATTGCTGCATAGAAGCGGTGTTGCACTGTAATTTTTTTCTTTTTTATTCACTTGTCTAATTCTCAGTTGTGTCGACTACAAAAGTGTCACATTATATCCTATCGGCTACTTTAGGAACTAACTTTATTGACGGAATATGTTTTCCATGTCGTGATTAGTCCCCCTATCAAAGTTGGTGGCATGTCATCTGATAGACAGAGCAACAGATGGCTCTGTTCCAGATAGCATGTACACTTGCAGCAAGTCTTATTTTTCTTGATATTAGCTTGTCATGTGTGGCAACTTTGCAGCAAACTTCCAGTAAAGTAACAAAGCATAATCGACCAACCCACTTGAAAAACAAGTTTGCTGCAAAGAAGATAGCACACTTAGAGATAATCTTTGTCTCTGTTTTAAAAAACATCCGATTTTTAATAGAATATCCTAGACCGTCCTTCTTTTTATTAATTCAATAGATCAATGATAATTTGTGAAAAACAAACTTTTTATATAAAAAAAAATTGAAGCATTTTCCATCTTTTAGCAAAATATAGAACTCGCACGTTAAAGAAAACTATATCGCCTTTTTCTTAATGTTGAAATTTTAACGTTTTTAAACAAATTTAAACCTAAAAATCCCTTTTCGGCAAGCTTGAAGGCAAAGGTAGATTCCTTTTACGTTAATGTTACAAAATTCATGAAATATTACATACTGATCAATACAGACATAGCCAATGACTTTATTGTTTCTACACATTGCAATATTTACGCTATGATTCTGTTTTCATGTCATTTAATTTTTTGCTATATTAAGGTTTTATCATTCCATTTTTCATCCCAAAAAGTTATGATAGATTTATCAGTCAGTACATTGGTCAATTTTTTTATATCTCAACACATAATCATTCAAAAGGTAGGAGTCATAAAGAAATAAACATCTCAGCAGTGCAAATATCTTCTAGATAACATTAAGCCAGCCTATCTGAAACAGTAACAAGAAATTGACTCTTGGCACGAATGAAGAAAGACTCTAGATTTAAAAATTAATTTATTTAATCTAGGTTACAATATAATTGTGCGAACATTACTTTGTCATATGGTAAAATCACAAGACATGGAAACACTTAAATACTACTAAAATGGACTCATTTAGAGAACTCACTGGTTACAGAGATAATAGTCACTAAATTCTTAACATATAAGAGAATAAAATTATTAAACATTGTGTGTGGCAAATTTAATACGTGTTTTTAAAGCATAGGATATGAATGCAGCCAATTTGAACAGTAAATTTAAATCTCTATCGACGGTTAAAACCAAATACTCAGGCAGAAAATCCCAAACAATTTTAAAGTTAAGGAGATATTTTTCAATAGTAAAAAGGATAAAGGAAACTCTTATTTATATATCTATCGTTTTTGGCTACTTTATATTGATTTCATTAAACAAATCATATTCCCGCCATGTTTAGTTAAATATCAAATTAACTTATTCTGTCAAAAGACCTATTTTCAAATTAACCAGTAAAATTATTTGATTAATTAAAATTAACTATTTACTTAATTAAAGTTAAAAATTAATTGTTACAAAACTTCACTAAAACCTTTTTCATGGCTCATACTATATGCCAGTAATCTTTATCTTATAATTATCTATTAATTATATTAATTTAAATAAATGTAACTGTGGCTATGTATGTATGTTCCACATCTCCTCCTTTACCACTGGACTGATTTCAATCAAACTTTTTATTTAAGAAAAGAGAAAGGTCACCTTCAACTTTTCAAAGCCTAAAAGATGCTTAAAATTCCACTTAATTAAAAATTAAGCAAGTCGTTTTTCCGCGATGTCTTTCATTTCCATAAATTTGTTTCTCTCATTTTAATATTTTTTTCAAAAGTAATTTTAAACTGAATTCGTAACAATATTCTTGTTGATCAAAAATAATACGAAGAACTCTTTCCGGAAGGAAGAATGCTAAAAGAAAATTTTAAAAGTAGAAGATATAACAATTTATATCGGGACCAGCTATTGATTTATTTTCACGCTTTAAATTAATGAATAATTAAATAGTTAATTTAATTGTTTCAAAATATTCATTAAAACCTTTCATTGACTTTAGTAATTGTTAACAAAATTTGAAGTACCTATATAACAAATAATAATGTATGAAGAAAACGGATGTTTTTAAAAATCGACTGGTTCAATTGATATTCTCATTTTAATTGAAAGCGTTTTAGATCAGAAAAGGAATTTGTGTATTATAATATTTATACAATAGTAATTTTTACATTAAAAATATTAAACATGAAAACATTTTAATCCGGAGCAAAGCCAGGTATATCAATTAACAGTTATAATTAACAAAATTTAACAAAGATATTAACTATAAATTAATTAGTCATAAATTAATTATATATTATACCGTATAAAAAGTGAAAGTGAATGCGGTTGATGGGAACTCATAACTTCTAAGTAATTCTTGCTGTCAAAAAACTTTCAATATAAAAGTAGTTTGTTATGATAAGGTGATAATTTCCCCTAATTGAAATTTTCTTTTTATCTTCAATCTTAACGAAGCTATGGGGAAATGATAAATTGGGGGGGGGGATTGAATTGGCTTTTTAGCTCATAACTTCTAAGAAATTGTGTCTATCAAAAAAGTGTCAATACAAAAGTTGTTTGTTGTGACAAGGCAATAATTCGCCTAATTTGAATTTTCTTTCTATCTTGAATCGTAAGGGAATTATGGGAATATGAAATTTTCAGTCCCCCACCATTTCCACCCCCTTTGAGCTGGTTAGTCCATCTGTGAACTGGGCCAAGATTTTCACCGTCCTTACAACATGTCCGTGGCCAGTGAAAATCTAATCAAAATTACTCTAGTTATCGTGTTTACAAAATAACACCGGCCAAAGCGTTATGCATATATTTCTCTACTACTAATAATAAGGAAAAGAACATTTTGCCCTCTATTCTCATCAGTATTGGAGCTACAAGAATGAAAGAGAGTGGAAGAAACTGCAAATGACGAGAGCTTTCCAACAAGGGGTAACATGCTTAGGTTAAAACGTACTTTAAGTTAGGGGGAGAGGAGGGGAAGGGCGGGAAAATCACTTTTCTGCTCATAACTTCTAAGCAATTGTAGCTATCGAAAAAGTTTAAATTCAAACATTGTTCGTTATGATAAGGCAATAAATCGCCTAATTTGAATTTTCTTTCTATTTTCATTTGTAAAGGAATTATGGGAAAATGAAAATTTCCATACCCCACCATTTCCATCCCCTTTGAGCTGAATAGCCCATCTACGAACTCGACCGACATTTTCACTATCCTTACAACATATCCCAAGCTGGTTAAATTTACATCAAAATTACTCCAGTTATCGTGTTCACAAGATAACATGGGAAAAAGCGTTATACA
>BGPR01009815.1:0-27850 GCA_013235015.1 Araneus ventricosus | reverse complement strand
CGTAAATTAATACTAAGAACAGAACCATTAAAATGCTCATTTGATTGCTCACGATTTCCCAAATTGTAACGTCACAAAACTGCTTAAATAAAACTTAAGAAAGGCGCGTTTGGGTATGCGCCGTAGATGTTTCTTGAAAACATCTTGATAAAATCATAAAATAAGTGTTTCGTATTAATATGTAATTTAATTATCAATCACTTTAATACAATATTTACGCACAGTAGTATAATGGTTACAGAATAGACAAATCACAAGTTTATCGCATGTAGCAGGGGTCTGTGGTAGCTTGTGATTTATCTGTTCTGTAACCATTATACTACTGTGCGTAAATATTGTATTAAAGTGATTGATAATTAAATTACATATTAATACGAAACACCTGTTTTATGATTTTATCCCTACGTTTTAACGAAAAATCTACGGCTCGGACATGAACTGCGCCTTTCTTATGTTTTATTTAGAGTAGCGTTTAATGGCGCCAACTGTTGACAGTTTATATAACTACATTTCGCGTATGTGCAGTAAAACATTATTCATTACAGATGTTCAAATTTCCCTTATCTTTCAACTTTTAATACAATGTTTCATTTAAGTATTGTCAATTATTTTGTAAATTTCGTACAATTCGAAAGAAAACTCTACATGTTATAATAAAAATACATGCAGGGTTTGATATTGTCAATTTAATACCAATTTTTACTTATATTCTGATACATATTTTTATTGACTCACTTTGGGTCCTAGTAATACTCCCCAGGCTCTTTAAAATGACACCAGAATCAACCTCTTAGCTAAACGCCTTTCCACGCTACATTTATTGATAACCTTACATAAAGCTAATTCATAACAATCACGCGCATGCGCCTACAGTGGTACGATGATGTCACAGGTAAAACAAATACTATGCGACTAACTCTTAGTGATATGATCTATCCGTTGTGGGGTCAACCATTGTTTTCGCGTTATTAGTCTCGTAATTATTAGAGATTCAATATGACGGCATTTTGTCACACAAGAAAGTTCGACAGACTATCACTGTATCGAGCGGAAAGACGTTTTCACGTCAAAAGAGAAAAAAAACCATTATCGCTAGAAACCTTTATTTTTGATGCTGCAAAACAGATTTTAATCCTTGTTTATATTTGACTTTGCACACTTTTATCCTATCAGTTTGAATGCTGGTAAAAGCAACAATAACACGTCATCAAAGATCCTGCAATATTGGCGGAAATTACCTGCTGTTTGAGTTATTCCCACAGGAGAAAACTATATAGTGGTAATTTTTATCCGAAATTTAATATATTCTCCATTTTTCCATGTTTTGTGACGTCACATTTTCAGAAATTTCGAACAAACAAATGCATGTTTTAAGTTATCTGTTCTTGGTATTAATGTTCAGAAGGTGTCTTTTTTGTGCTAAATCAATGAAAACTCTGTACCTGACATTGGAGTGCTCTGATCAAGAAAAAAGGCCCATTTTATTAGCCTATATGCGGAGAAGTTGCTACCTATACTTTTAATAATCTGTGTAAAATTCGAAATTCCTGCAACTTAATATTTAGCTGCAAATTTGCCGCAGAAATTCGTAACATTTTAATATTTTTGAATTTTTTTCCTGCACCTCTTCACCCTTTATCTGCTTGAAGAAAACAGAAAATTTGCCACATACTGGTGTCTGCATATTTAGTTGCACCAAATTCCCCCTCTTTATTAGTTTGTTCCCTAACATTTAGGTTAATTACCTCAAAGAACTTGAAGATATTGACTTTTGATTTCAAATTTGGGTACAGCAATTCCATATGGCATTCTTGATCTAATGAATTCTGCTCTATCATTACTACCACACACAGCAGCTCATGCTTCAGCAGCTAATTTGATGCAGCTCTCCACTGCTTGTGAATGACAAGGAAATCTTGAAATGGGAATTTCATAAGAAAAGTCCAAAATGTTCGTTAACAAATGTTACGAACATTTTGGACGATACTGTTAGTGGTTCAGTAAGTGCAACTGAATGCCAGTGAAATAGATCTATATTGTCATATGATTTGATATGTAACGAAGATATTTTAAATTCATGAAATTTTCGTTCTGCTTTACCTATTTGTCAACATTTTAATATGAAGGCCCAAATCTTTCACGTACTTTCAACTGTTGGCAAACGTTGCCAACAAAATATTTTCTTGATCACCAAAATATGCGGTTTCCTTGCAATGAAAATATCTTTTTTTGATTGATAGCCTGGGAAAGTAATTTTAAAATAAGCAAAAAGAATAATAAATAAAGGTATGCAACAACTTTACAATATCTTCTGCAATTCGTACTGCTTTAAATTATATTGAAGCTGTATATAGAGAGTCAGACGCTAAAGGAAGAGCAACAAATCCTATCACTTCCACGTTTGTAATTAAATCTCTAATAAATTCATATTTTCACCTGATGTTACCTATTGTGTAAAGACGTTAAAAATATTTTGGCAATAATGGTATAGAAAAATAGTATAGTTCCACATTAAAATGAAAATATAGAATCTTCTTAAATTCCCTTGCTTTAATTTATATACATTAGATGCACGCGAACTAAAAGTTTATGTTTCTTTATTTAATTAGTTTTCTATAATTAATTAAATATTTATTGGCAATATTGTATAAAATTATCCATTTAAGAAAGTTCTAGAAGTATCCATCTGATGTTAAAGTTTAAGCACGTGCCTTAGTTCTTTGCATACATTTTTTTAATTTTATTTTCATCTCTTCTTTCCTGTTTAGACTGCTTTGCTTTCAAGCTGAATATCTGAGTTTTGTCTTGTTTCTCTTGACTTGCATATTGAAAATAAACCAAATTATTTTCTAAAGCTGCCTTTTTCTCCGTGAAAATATAGAAAAATGCTTCAGGAAAGGCAACAAATCATAGCAATTCCATGTTTTGAATTAAATCAATATTCGAATTCATAATCTCACCTGATGTAATGTATTATGTAAATATGTTAAAGTAAATTGGCAACAGTGATACAGAAAAGATTTAATACTAAAAACACTGTAATAGTCGCAGAAGGATTTAATTTAAGGTAAGTTTGTAAAAATTTTAAAATACTTTTGTTAATAATTTTCATATTTAACAAAATGTCTGAGATGGTATTTGAGAATTTTGAAACGTAGTCGCAGTCGTCCCTCAATTCTGTTTGTTTCATAATGATATTTAGTAAAATATTTTCTAAAACATTTTTTGATTTAAAAAATACTGAAGCTTAAGTTTATTAATAAAAACAAATTGGCTTGATTGCTATTTTTAACTGTAATCTGAAACTTTTTTTCTGTCGTCCATGTTTGCGTTTTGTATTAGAAATGGTTTTCATTTATTTATTTCTTTGTAATAGTTCATGTCTGCTTTCCTCCATATTCTTTATAATTTGTTTAATCGAAAAATTCGATATAATTCGTTTGACTCTGAAAATAAAACCATTCCAGTTTTATGCATGGAAAGACTTAAGAATGCATTGCGTTTGAAAAAATGGAATTACTTTTCAGCGATTACTAGCTAAATGCGGTAATTCTGAAACTTTCTTTTCTTTAATTTTGGCAAGTTTTTGAACAGTTGGCATAATTACGGCGAGTCAATGCGTTAACTTTCTCTTTCGGTGTCATTTCCTTTGCATACGGGCAAGAATTTCGATCATTGAGTTGGCACTTGGATTATTTTTTTATTGTTATTTTCAAATTGGCCATGCTGCGCCAAACTTTCAATAAAGCTAGGAAAGGAATATCTTTATTGAGAATTGATGACCGCTTTTGCTCCTTTATTCCTATTCTTCTCGGTTGAAATGTAGAAGTTGGTACACACATTTAAAATGGTGCCAAGTCGCCAAAGTTAATCCATTCATTACTTCAATTAGCTTTCAAGACTTGGCGTCAATGAAGTGCAGCGATCATGTTATTACTTTGACGATTTGGTGACGTTTTAAGAGTGTGAACCAAATTCTAGATTTAAACCTTCTTCTCCAGTCCCCTTATTTTTTTTACTTGTATAGCATGCATCGTGCATTAAAAAGGAAAAAAAAAACTGCACAAATATTTCCTCGGTCCTTTAATAAATTTTTATTCTTTTTACTCTTAACAAAAAGAATTTTCAAAATTTCGTCAATGAATCTATCTGCCCTTCTGATTATGAAAAGGATACAAAAAGAAAAAATGCATCATATGGTTGAAATTTTTAATTTACTTCTTGCAACAATATTATTTGAATCAAATCCGTCTATTAGAGGAATTAATTTTCCTGAGGACGTATTCAATTCTCTTCATTGATCTACGAAATTAAATAAAAGACATGTCAGAATTTTCAAATATTTTTTATACCATTTATGATGAATTAATGTACATCAAATAATTTTTACTTCATAATGTAGTACTTATTTAGTTATGTGTTTATTTACTTGGTCGTTTTTGCTCTGTTAAGAGAAAATATAATATGCTGGCATTTAAATGCAAGTCAAGTTTCATTGGTGTACTTGAGAGTAAATTATTAAAATCTGGAAATCTGGCAGTTAAACTACTGTATTAATAAATAAATTCTTAAATTTAATGATGCGACTTTTTTAATAATTTTTCTTTTAATTACAGTAACATTATAAATCAGTTTCATGAAAATAACAAGTAGTCGTCAGAAAAGATAATCTTTTTCTCGTTTAGAGTATTTTTACTGGTGCAAATCGAGAATCTGTGGGGATACTCACAGGAACAATAATTTTTTACCCCACGGTTATAATTTACATCCTTATAGGAAAATATATGAGAAAGTTTACTGGAGAACACTGAAAAATTTATTTTAGTAATTGTTTTTCAGGATTTCATTTTGTTTTTAAAAGGTGCTAAGCGATCTTTTTCAGTCAAATAATGCAAAAGGGTTTTCACACATAACAAATTATATACTCCGCACGCCACAAACAATTTAAATATAATAAGGTCAATAAGTTTAAGACAAATATATTTGTATTAAATCTATATATTTAATTCATATATATTTGTATAGTGCTCTTTTGTTGCATTTGTTTTTCAGACTCATTTAAAAAACTTATCTGTCAAGTTTTCCAGATTTGTTTGAAAAAATATATTGAACATAAGGAAATAACAAGCCAGATTTTCTCTTAAATAATTGATGATATAACATTTGTTATGTAATGTTATTCAGGCTATCAAACCGTACTCTTAAATGTTAACTAGTTGCCTTCAACGACAGGCTATTTGCACTTAATATAAATAACTTGTAACCATGCTTGCAACTTGGTGAAATAAATTGCGGGTATAGTGGTAGTAGAGGCTATAAATTTTATTCTTCGATTAATCTCAAAAATGGACGGTGATGGATTGAAAGAGACCTACCTAACGTTATAAATTATCATATGAAATAAAATTGTCGAAATCGGTGAAGTGGTTGGAGCTGAAGGACTGTTTGAATATTTTTCCCATAGGAGGATGTATAGTGGAGAAGTATATTTTCAATTTCTCTCGAAAATGGAGGATGATGGGGCAGTCGTACATTGATGACATAACAAATCGTCATAAGCTTCCATATGAAATATAACTATTATCAAAATGGATCCATTGGTTGGGGATGGGGTATTTGTCCTTTTGTTTTGCCAATTATGTTAAGTATAAAGATTATTTTTTGGTAGTTATTTAGATTTTTTTCTATGAATATGGCATTACAAATTAAATTTTAGTAAATAATACTGTTCAAAAAAGATTTTGACCAGTTCTCAATTCGCAGGATTCGATAATTTTTTAGGTGATTATTTTCCTCGTGTGTAAAATGAAACAACTATAGTGTTTTAACTGAGCAGTTCAGTACATGAAATTTTCAACTTTTTGAAAACTGAATTAAAATTTGTAACAGTTATAATGCTAAACTATTTACAGCTTAATTCAACATCATTTGGAAATTTCATAGAATATTGCAAATATCTCTATTTAATTAACATGTTTGATTCACTCAAAAATTCTTAATCATTTGCCTAAAATGTCAACCCTGCCTAACATTACTTGATATTCAATAAAGTTTGATCTCACCGGTTTGCCGCAAATTTGTTGCAAGCAAGAATGGTGCAAAAAATTTGCAAATAAATATTATATTCAATGTGACTTACATTATTCAAATTTAAAATAGTATCATTATTCTATATTTTTTATTTACTACTAACTTTAACTAATCGATTCAGAACATCAGATAAGTGTTTTCTCTGCCTTACTGATGTAAATCAAACATTTGTTTAGATATAGTTTGAAGGCATTTTTCATTCATTAATCTTAATTATTATTGAGTATAGTTTATCAAATTATTCATTTTAAGCTCTGAATTTAAATCCCAATTTAAGAGCAAATATTATGTGTAATTTATTTTTTTTCCAGATTTATATAAATTTACCAGGCAAATACAGAATTAGAAAATCTTAGCATTCTCAATGTTATTTCTACCACATAGACTCTTCTCTAAAATTTTATCTTCAGCTACAAACATCTTCATAAATAAGTGAAGAGTATTCAAAAATGAAAATGAGTTATAATATATTGCAACCTCTAGAGCATTTAGCGACTGTGAGTGTTGCCTCGCTTGTTTACAATGATGCTGAAATAGGAAGAATGCTAGGACACAGGAAAAAACTTCATACATTCGAACTGCATCGATGCACCATATATTCAAAGTGCAATAGCGATGATGCATGGAAATTAATAGAGAAGAAGATTATGAAGGATTTGTCTCCCTTGCTCCCTTCATTACTACAAATCAAAGTGGCCAAGGTCATCCGTCCCATGCATAACGAAGTTTTCTGGTGGAAGAAAGATCACTTACATCTCTTAAAATATTTCGGTGAATACAGTCCTATCTACAACAGCTGTCTGTGCTGGAAAACCGACGGAACAATAAATAGAGAGCAGTCAACAAAGGAACTGCTAATGAATGAAAGCATTGATCTAGAGATCCGCTTCGTCACAGCCTGTACTTATTTTCTTGAAGACGAAGTTTTGGCACTTTGGCAGAGAATGAAAGAAGTTAATAAAAACAGAATAATCCACACGGGAACTAACTCAGCGGTGAGGTTTTGGATGACACAACTAAAGAAAAGTGATACTAAGCATTGGTGGATAAAATGGCTGAAGAAAAAGCATGTGAGGCATTGGAGTGAAATGATCGACGAATATTTCAGAAATCCAAGTAATTGTATAAAGGGAACGGATATTCCTTTGAGGATAAGTTCTTTTTATAACTATTTATCATGGGAGAATAAACAGCAATGCATGACAATTTTCGGCAATCACTATTTGCATACTGATGATTTACGTATGTGTCTAAAGGATAAAGACGAATTCGAGCGCAGAGAAATATTTCGTTCAAACACATTTCATGCGCTTTGCATATGTTTAAGATGGCCATTTCGATCTCACTATATAGAAATGGCAGAAGAGATAATTAGCTACTTGCCGGCCGATTCTTTCTTGGATGTCGTGCGTGCCATGATTGATTCTTACATTCATAACGGATACGAAGATTTTCATCTATTAGAAGAATTTTTGCAAATCAGTCCTGCTGCTTTAAAAGACGAGATTCGTTGCGAAATGGGTCGTTGCGGAAAGGTCACCGTAAAAGGGCTTTACCTTCCCAGGTGTTGGCTTTAAGGAAGGTTATGAAGTTGTGAGAAAGTGTTGCTTAAATGAGGTGTTACATATTAGGCAATGTAGGAAGTGTTTTGTTTTTCAACACCAGCAGCTTCCCTTTCAAAATGACGGCTAAAAAAACTGAATCAAAATATTTTGTGTTTCACTTTACAGAAATAAAATGTAACAACAAATTGTGCTTTTAATGATGATTTTTCTCAATTTTTGCATATTTTTAACATTGGTCGTACATTAGATGCACTTAGTGGTGTTTCTAGTAATTTCATTTAGTCTCGATGTTGGAGGATCTTAAAAAACGATGCGTCGGATCGAGAACAGAAAGCCAGTTGGAACTGTGATCAAAAGTTATATTAATAATCTATTTAAAGAACTTCACATTAGTAAAGAAATACTCATTATACATAAGTTGAATTGTCATATTAAAAATTTAAGAAACTCAATTTATTTATTGTTATAAGAAGAAATTACCTCTTAAATATAGTTTTCATAACATGAATTTAGAACTCAAGAAATACAGAGGATTATAACTATAATTTAACATTAAAAATGAAACTCAGATTAAGTTGATGTTATTTCAAATAAGATCAATGTCATGATGCCGAAATAAAATCTGGGGATGAAGTTAATAGAGGAAAAAGAGAAAAATAATATTAATTATAAATCCTCCTAAGTAATCATAGCCCTTCATAAGGTTTCATGCACAGAGAAGAAGAATCAGAGGTCTCACTCCCATAGACCCTAATGGCAACTTTTTTAACATTGAACGTCACATAGACAGTACGCCCTCTATCGCAGACTACGGAACTAACCAGAATACGTCAGCGTGACGTCACTTAAATTTAAGAATATATAATTTCTTTTGATACATTGTTAATTTGACAGCCTAAATTGTAAAATTTTAAAATAATGTTTTTTTTCACTAAATTCACCTATTCTTTAATACAGAAATTAAAAATAAATATACATTAAAAAAATTTATTCGTCTCTTGTAGAGTACAATAATTTAAAACATATGGATGTATAATTTAAGAAGTATAAAGTATTTTTCAGATTATTAAACTTCATTTATTCTTTATCATAATTTTTATATTAGATCATATATTTTTTTGAAAAATCTGCACGAAATTAATTTTTGTCGATAAAGTTAATATACTATCTTTTTCAGAATATATTTACACTTCAAAAATAAATTATTTTTTAAGAAATAAATATTCATACTTATTCAAGATAGAATGTAATTTCCATAAAGAAAATTCATTTGCGATTTTTTTTTTAAACTTTGCAAGAAATTAATTTTTGTGGCTCAAGTAAATACTATATATCTCTTTCAGAATATTTTAAAACTTCAACAATAAATTTCAATTAATTCTCTCCAAGATACAAAAATTGCTACAATGCAATTTCCATAAAGAAAATTTATTTGTGATTTTTTTAACTCTGTAAGAAATTTATTTTTAAAAATTATGTTAATATTATACTATTTTTTTTAAATATATTAAAACTTCACCAATACATTAATTTTTAATAACATTCATTATTATTCCAGATACAAAAATTAAAATGCAATTTCCATACAATAAAATTCATTTTTGAAGTTTATTTTTCTGAATTTTTCCAACCCTAACAACAAATTGTCTTGCTAAGTTGTTATAATAAATGTTTAATATTCAAAATAATGTAAAATTTCTTTATTGAACCAACATAATAAATTACAAAACATTGCAACTGCATAACATTTCCAACAAACATTGACTAGAAACCAGAGTGATTTGTTGTGTATAGTTTAAAAACATTCAATATAAGAGAGTGTAATAAAATAAACCAAGAGCTGAGCATAATTGAATGACTTTTGTACATAGGGTGGCCCTAGGTCAGGATTTTAAACTCCCGACACACTACGCTCATACTGTCTAGCATAGTAATAATTTTATTCTGAAATTATAATTTTTGATTAAACAGTATAAACAAATTTTCCCTTTTTGGAATAACATTTGCAAGCTTATCTATAAAAAAATCATCAAGAATTACAAGCATAAAACATATTTCAACTTTTTCTGAACTTGCATTGCATTTCAGATTATTGTTCATCATTTAGGCATGTTTAATCATTATTTTACAAAAGAAGAAATTTAAAAAAAACTCGTGCCTCCTCTTCGTGTTCTGGATTAGAAAATATATATATTAACTTTAATTAAAACAATGAAAATAAGTTAAACAAATAAGTTAAAATCAAACAAAAACATCCATGCAAATTGATGAAATATTGTAACAAATAAGTCTCGGCCATTTTAATAATATCATATTCTTTAAAATATATGAAAAAATGGTATGTTTATCTAATTTATCAGCTTTATGTATCAGTTACTTTTCACAATTTATACATTCAAGAGATAAACTTTTTACAGCAAAATAAACTCAAATATAAGATCAAGCGTTTTATTTGGATGATATTCAGGGTACTTAGTGTGTAAAGTTATCCATATTTTATTTGCTGAACAGCACCATGCAATGAATTTACCTAATGTAAACAATCATTTGATCAGTTTTAAACTGCTGAGGATAAATGGTTAAATAATTCATCTTATCAAATTTTTTATTGTAAATTCATAATATATTTTGTTGAAGAAGATTATCCATGCATGGAATCTAGGAATTAAATCATTCTTCTGCAGCCATCCTGTAGACAGTCCAGCTTCAACAATGACCGAGTTCCTGAAAGAACAAGCAAATTTCTAGTACATTCCCATTTATATAAAATAAACTATAAAAATAAATTCTTTTTATAAAAGGCACTACCTCATTGTCATGCATAAATATTAGTAAATAAATATTCAACTGAGAGGGTTTCTGATCAATAATTAGTAATTAGAATTCTAAGAAAGTCATTTACAAGTAACTTTCTTATGTTAAGATGTGTTAATTAAAACAGATCAAAATATTTTGATATCCTTAATAAAATAGTTTTACATAATATGTTTAGTAGATAAACTTCCTGTATTTAAATAATAGAAATGAGAATGAATAGTTTAATTTTTATTTGGAAAATTCTAAATATTATTCACATTTAAAAAATATTAATAAAAACAAGAACTTAAAATGCAATATAGCCTTAACCAGACTACAGATTCTTAATCAGTTCCTTATTCAACTGCATCTCACAATAGCCCATTTTTAACATAGAATACACATCTAAAAATTACTTTGCATTTGTAAGCACAAATAATAATTTTCATACTGTAAAATTTCATAGGTAGAAGCTCCAGTTTTGGTCAGATTAAGAGAAAATTTGAAATTGAAATTTCACAGTGGATGACTGTTTAAAGCATGTTAAATCATACTTATACTATTCTTTAGCAAATTTTATTGGCTTTCTGTGAGTTATAAAATTTTTCTGAAGAATATTTTAGATTTTGAGTTATGAATTTTTAAATAAATTAACCCAATTTGCAGCAGTTTTGGCCACACTAATATTATATTTTTAACAGACATTTTAATGAATTTTCAGCCAAAATAAATCAATTTTATGCAATATGTATTTTAGTTCATTATTTTCTCTTATTTTAAATGTGATTTTTTTTATGAATTTATAAAGATATGTAATAAAATTTACCCAAGCTGATTTTCGCTATAGATTTCAATTATTAAATAAGAAACAGGAATGCAGTAAACAATAATTTAATTTGGTTGATAAAATACAAACTGTATATACTCACATAACTTTTTTGATAAAATATGAAACAAAAAAATGGGGATAGGAATAAACTTACATTGCAAATACTTAAAGCATAGTTTTTTTAAACCTTATAAATCAAGAATTTGCCTTATTATACTCACTAACAATATCCACATATATATTTTTTTTATGATTTTTAACTTCAACATTAATCAAATTCATTTTTTAAAATTAGAGCAATCAATGCACACGAAAGAATATTCCTCAGCACTTGAGTCAGGTTCCTCAAGTTGAAATTTTCTAACATAAATGTGAGGTAAACATTCAAAATGGAGATGTTTTTGACATTCCATTTTGAATTGCATTAGCAACTTTATATGGTGAGTAGCAAAATCTTTTTATGGAAATGCTACCTGCCATCTTATTTTTGATTGGAGCCATTACTATGCAAAGCGAAACAAAACTAAGAAAGTTATTATTATTTTAGAAACAAAATTAAATCAGTTTGCTTTTATTTTAGAAATAAAACTAAATTAGTTGCTTTTATTTCAGAAAAATAAATCAAAATAATCTAAAAATGTTAGAAAACTTTATCCTAATATCTGCAATATAGTCATACATATATTATTACATACATAATTTTTAATATACAGCTGTATTTCTATTGACATAAAATCTCAATATAGTTAATTTTAATGATAAAATAATTGTAGCTTGGAAATTATTATAACAGTTAACAATAAATATTTGGAGAGTAATAGGCAAAGGATCGATATCTTTCGGGGTTATTTTAATTCCACGTCATATTATTCAGCAATAAATATAAAAAAATACAAAAATTGACAAGGTATATTGCATGGACACTCAGCATTATTCCATACTGATAAACAGTTTAAAAGTCTACTGTAATTGCACGAAAATAAACGAAACTTCATTACTTTAATTATTAAAGCGAAAATAAATGTTTCCTATCTATTAATTCATGCAAATTGTCTTTCATAAAAATTAAAAACACTTATTAAACCTACCTGTTCTTATGAAGAGGATCATCGTATGCAAAGGTACACAACATGGTGCCGACTTCGGAATTTTCCTTTTGAAAACGCGGGAATCCACAGAGAAATGCACACAGAAAATACAAATTCCACACAAATTTAAGCACAATAATAATTCTAAGCTAAATAAATCCAAGAAAAATTAATAAATAAGCTTGTCTCTATGGCATAGAACAACGAAGTCAGACACGAACAACGTCCAAGGGCAATATGGCGTTCAGTTTCTGTTATGGTTTCGCTTTGTAGTTCACGACTTCGCGAGTGGGGGCGCTGAAGAAATTACGGAGTGAGACCTCTGATTCTTTTTCTCTGTGGTTTCATGTTTAAGAAATTGAGACTTCCGCAATTTGCGACAGTTATAATGGTTCAAAATTTGCAGTAAACATTAAGAACCGTCTTTCCTCAAGGAAATATGTGGTGTCTCTGTTTCTATTTCTTCTAATCGATCTCATTATTGCTGGACCTTCTGCAGGAAAAAGTTAAAGACGTTATTTGAGAACCTCAGGAATTTTTTTTGAAACCATAACATCCTTTATGTTGTCCAGGACTGGATTCATTTAAAGTACTTATGTAAATCCTAGCGTCTGACATACCATGGAAAGTAAGGGCTGTGGTGTCTTAGAGTTGAAAATCCGAGTTCATAAACCAGATAATTCATGTTAGGAATCCGCTTCCACAAAAGTTCCCCCATGTAAATGATCCTGGTTCTCGTTAAATAAGATGTCAGGAGTTAAAAGTTTTTCAGCTGTTTTATACAGGGAATGGTTAGTCGAGGTGTCATTTTAACTGCAGTCCAAACTTACGAGTTCTATACTAAAATAGGCCTCCTAAGTTGAAAGGGTCTAAAGTAATCAAAGTAAATTGGAATTGCATGGAGCATTAACCTTCCGAATTAGTTTTTCGTTTGGGAACACTTGAAATTTCGTTGTTCTCGAATTTTGCTATTTCTAGTGACTAATTGTTTTTTCGTTTAACTTATGAATTTTGAAAAATGCAGCATCAGTTTCTTTACACTACTCGATTTTAACAACAATATCTAATAGACACGTCTGTCAAATTAGTTCGATACATTATTTAACATTAAAAATGAATATCAGATTAAATTACTGTTATTTCAAATAAGATCAATGTCATGATACCAAAATAAAATTAGGGGATGAACTTAATAGAGGAAAAAGAGAAAAAGTTACTATTATTACATTTACTATTATTTTAGTCTACTTTTAACGCTTTTAAATTGAATTTATCTTATAGAACACACATTTTAATTCTCATAGGATTAGTTATTGTAGTTCATAAGAGAATATTTTGAAAACAAATTGAACAGTTCAAAGAATAGACTTTTTATACGTAAGATATACTGCGAGAATTTAAGTATAAAAGTGACTGCGACTCGAGTGGATGGTTAAAGAATCAAATTTTATATACAAATTTTCAATCTCTTTCAGCTATGTATTTTACATATCATATTCTTTCTTTCCCATATTTCTGCTTTGGATTGAAGAGAATGTCAGAAACTTATAAAAACCTTGTATTGTTCTGTACTGTCACTAGTTACTTTTAACGAATTGAAAGTAAAGACCTTCCAAGACAGATTCAGAATGTCGAAAATTTGCATTTTATTCGCTTTTTTACGTAATACAATCAGTGATTATATAGTTATGAATATTTGGAATAAATTTTCGACTGGTCATCTAGGGATGGATATTTAGCGGTTCATTATAAATAAATGGTTGTAGTTTTAGCAGAGCAGCTGATATGAGTCTCAAAGCTTTAGAAAAATCTTAACTACTGAAAAGATATTTTACAGATAATTATTTCTAAATTGATGGCATTTCTTTATTCCAATCCCAAAGAAAACACTCATAATTGTTGTTGGTTGAAAAACTTATCATTAACCAGCTGTTCGCTTATAATATCAATAGCCTGTGGCTATGCTTGGAACTTGGACAAAAAATGAGGATTTGATGGTGGTAGAATCCGAGGGACTCTGACAAAGTTTCATTTTGCGATATATCTCGAAAACGATAGTCTTTTGGGGAAGTTGACCATTAATGACATATCTATACGTCATTAGCTTTCACATGAATTAAATTTGTCGAAATCGATCCATTGGTTGAGACTGGGGTTGACTGTAAAGGCTTTCCCCCATAGAGAATGTACTTTCATTGAAAGACTCTGAAATAAAAATTTCACCATTATTTTTTATATTCCCAATTAAGTTTTCGAGTTACTTTGCTGCATATACATAAGATCGACAAAAAAGTCAATCTTTGTACATAATTTGAATCCAAAGTAATCGAAAAGTTGAGGTGATAGATAAGAAAGGGATTTTTGGCTGAATAAGAGTTCAGGACAAGGGGAAAATTCAGTTATTTCCCAAAACGAATCATCTACATCTCCTGCCAGACTTTCTTCCAAATGGAAGGATGCTACATTTGCAATGGATAATTAATCAATTGACAATTATTATCTAGTAATCTTCTAGTAGTCTTAAAAAGTAATCTTCTCATTATTATTGCATAGTTGCTATATTAGAGTTCTGGTAACGTGAACCGACGTTTTGAATGAGACGCCTTCAGATTTTCCCGAGACAATTTGGATTTTAATTTGTTTTAATTCTCCTTTACTCAAGCATGTGCAATACATGGAGAGACCCCGAAGTTAATAAAATTTGGTCACTTTACCCTATGCACGCAAACAAAGGGAGGGGTACGTTTCCCATGAACAATTCAACGAATCCGATTAAGAGTAATTGTCCCTGGAGAAGTGACGACGATCATGATCAATTCTTTACATTAAAATTCATTTCTGCAATAACCTCAACAGAGAACGTTGACTTCCGCATCTCTAGATGATTCCCAGTGAGATTGCCAGTCAGGAGAACTCAGTCAGGTCCAACTCAAATTATGATCTGGATTATCCCAGTCAGTCTCGAGTTTGAACTCCTTTCCAATGAAAAAAAATCATCGTCATTTTCTGTAATAGTGGAGAATATAACGTATGCTCCGTGTAACTTGGTTACCAGGGATATAAAGGTTAAGAAATTAAAGTCAAACTGCGGCCCGGGACCACATGTAGCTCGCGTAGAGGTTCCATCTGGCCCATCATAGATTACAATTGTACATAAATTTTACAGCTACTAGAAATACTATACTTATACAAAATATAGTTTTTACAAATGCAGTCATTGTTTCCTTTATCCCAATAAAGTAAAAGAAAATAAATCCAATATGCAAACTTTGTCACGGGTCACTTGCAGGCAGGGATAAAATCCAGGAATATTTTTAGTGAGGTGCCAACATTTGTCCAAATTCTGACCTCTTGTGACCTAAAAATCCAAAGATTTCGAAAGATTCTAAATGACTTCATACTTCACATCAAAATTAAAGAAGTTGCAAAGTAATATCGTTTTGAATGTTTATGGAATTTTGTAATAAAATTACAAAATTATGGTCAGCGCCTGAAAACGTTTGTCCATTTCTTGGTTAGAGGGTTAAATAGGAGCGTTGCGAAACAGATCAGGCGAATTCTAATGTGCGAGATTACGATACTGAGATGCTGTGAACGAAAACTAACGGCAGAAACCAACGAAAAACTTCGTTGGAGTCGAAACTGGGAAAAAATAATTCTCTTCAAAAACCATTCGATTAATCTTGTTTACTTTGAAACGGCGCAAAGGTTGTACAGTAGGGTGGATCGAAAATTCAAAGTGTGGATAAAATAATCGGCATAGGGTGCAAAAGTTGTCTTTTAAGTGTACTAGCATAAATGCAAAATTTTTTCAACTTTGTTTAATATCTTCCGGTGCCCCAAAACGCTTAAATATTTGCAAAAAGCGTTTTTTATGCAAATTTCGAATTAAAAATCAAAAATTAAAAATGTGTTAAAGAAACGATTTTACAAGGAGAAACGTAGAGGAGAGGGCGAAGGAATGATAAAAAATACCAACAAAAATTGGAAAATTATTATACTGAAAAAATATCGTGTTTGTTCGATATCACATTTTTTAAGTGTACAAATTTCGATACATGTAAATTTCAAAAAGACATGACATTCCACTTGCTGAGCGATTGTTTATAAAAGATCGAATATTAGAAAGGAAAATGGTTATTGGAGAAGTGGAATTAATTGCTACTGAAAAAAAGAGAAAAGGAAAAAAGAAAACAGATGGAAGACAAAAGAATAAAACGTAAGATGGTTAAAACTGATGCTGCTCATGCTCAATCAATGAAGCTACTTGAGCTCAACACTATGTCTTCTTCCTTGTATACAGATACGGATGTAATTACGTTGGAATATCAATCATAAAATCGTTTAGATTTCCTTACCTTAGCAATGGAATGTGATCGATACGGAGTTTCAGATAGAACAGCTACTTTATTTGCCAGTGCTGTTCTACAAGACATTGGAATTGTACACGAAGGCGAGGCTTCGCATGTGGTAGATCGCAATAAAATTCGTAGACAGCGTAAAAAGCTTTAAAATGCTGTTGCAAAGTCTACTAAGTTAACAGTGTCTTGGTCTCTTTTAACCGGATTATATTTCGATGGGAGGAAAGACAACACAAATGTGCTAATCAAGAAGGACACAAGGTACTACCCAAAGACCACGAAAGAGGAGCATTAAACTCTAGTAAACAACCTACCTGTGTATATCGGACATGTTACTGCTGCAACAGGAGGAGCTAAAGCCATAAAAGAAGCAATACTAAATTTTTTGGAACACATAATATGCGATTAAATGGGATAACAGTAATTGGATGCGATGGAACAAATGTTAATATTGGGCACAAGGGAGGTATTATTCTCTTGATGGAACTGGCCTCAATAGACCATTACAATGGTGAACTTGTTTGCTTCAAACAAATGAGTTACCCCTCCGTCATCTACTAAATTCTTTGGATGGGCAACAGCTGGTCCTAAAGAATTTTGTCGACCACTTGGTAAAGCAATCAAAACCTACGAGGAGCTACCTGTAGCTCCTTTTTCTTCATTGAATGTGGAGAATATGCCACATAATATAGATAGAATGGTTCTCAGCAATGATCAGCAATATCTATATGATATTTGCCTAGCGATATCACGCGATGAATGTTATTCTGACCTGGCATTAAGAAAGCCTGGTCCAGTTGTTCACTCAAGGTGGCTAACAATTGCAGGTAGAATTTTAAGGTTGTATGTGGTCACAGAAAAACCATCTGACAATCTTATTATTCTTGCAACATATATTATGAAGTTATATGCAACCTGTATGGTTCCATGTCAAGGCAAAGCCCTCCATAACAGAAGGAGCGCTGCATGTTTGGAGACTTATTTTATTTTTTAGATATTTGGAACCCAATTTAAGAAATATAGTACACACTTTTATTCAACGAAATAGCTTCTTTTGTCATCCAGAAAATTTGCTCTTGTCAATTCTCAGAGATAACAGAGAGAATATAAGGTCTTTAGCACTACGAAAACTAATTTGTGCTAGAAATGAAAACAGAGGATCATCAGAATAAGAATTTTGCAAGTACCAAAAATAGACTTTAAAGGATTTTTTTGCACTTATTAACTGACAACGAGTTGGACATTTGAACCACCTCTTTTGATGAATGTGCCATTTAAATAAATAGAGGACATGGTAAAAGTTAGACGGAGGAATGGTCAAAATATCCTTGCCATACCCAAGCTGTAGAAAGGTGTTTTCTCATAGTGTTTGAAGCGTCGGAAAGTGTATATGGATAAGAGAAGAGACACGGCTTCATATTGAATAGGATACAATCAAGAAGTCTTATCAAGCATTATAATACCAAAAAGCATTACATCCTTTAGAAATATGTAAATCTTCAAATTAATAGAATTAAAAAATCTAGTATTAAGTTCACTTTTTATAAGTTTTGTGATTTATTGCTTTGACTATTAAATTTATACTTCATGTATTATTATAAAATTATAATTATTTATAAGTTTACACTTTAATACTTGAACAATCTGCCAATTTTTCAAATATTTTTCATTAATTAACAATTTTTAATAGATATTTGTAAAAATGTCAATTTTTAACTTTTTGGAGGCTTTCGGGCCACTAGAAAATATGAATGAACTTTAATAATAATAAAAAAACGCAAACTAATATACCCAAAACAAAACTTTCTTACCCGTCGCTAAAGGAAATTTTGAAAATATTTTTTTATAAATTTCCCCCAAAAAATGTCATTTTTAACTAATTTTGAGGCACTTGGGGCACTGGAATATATGAATGGATTTCAATAAAAAAATTAATGCAAACTAATATACCCAAGACACAACTTTTCCACCCCCTGCCAAAAAAAATTTCAAAACAAAACAAAAAAAATTGTAAATTTTCATAAAAAATTCAATTTTTAACTATTTTTGAGGCGCTTGGGGCACCGGAAGATATAGATGAATTTCAATAAAAAAAATTATATAAACTAATATACTTAAGACACAACTTTCCCGCCCCCTGGCAAAAAGAATTTCAAAAAAAAATTTTTTTCCTATACTTTTCGATCCACCCTATTGTACAGTGCCGCGTGATCCAACGAAAACGAAGCGGATTGGTTCAAGACAACAGTTGCTCGAAATGGTTTTATCAAATACTCTTACTCGTAACAATAAAAGTGATGTATCTCGCTCCATGCTTAGGCTTATTAAAGAAACCAAGTGACGAGTTGTCTCAATTTTACAAAATCCAGCAGAAATAAGGAAGCATTTTCTCCTCAATTTTCTTGCATAATTCCTTATGAGTTTGTCATTTGTATTGTAAAGACCTTTACAACGACGTTAATACTGTAATTCAATTTAACTACTATAAATGAATAAAATATATAATACTCTTAGTGAGATGCAAGCGAGCTCCTTCTTTATTTTCTTATATAGGGAGTATACGGAGAGAAAATATTATATTGAGAAAAAAACCTTTTCTAGAAGAATTCGGGATAGTATACACGGACTGATTTATAACAAAACGACATAAAAGTCATATATACGGAATCATTAAGATCGGTTCTGGAAATGTTTGTCCATTCTTCAACTCACCATCCCACTGAAACGTTTTTTCTGTTCCATTTTCCAAATTATCACGAACAACAGACAGGAAAGGAATCCAGCATATTTTGCGGAACTTGCTAACTTGAGTGACAGATTTCTATAGCGCAAGTTGAAGCAGGGTGTCATTTCTGTAAAGAAGTTGTAAAATTGATTGGCATCCTACAGCAGCTTCAGCGGGGAGGTCCCAACCATAAAGACTTGAAAGGAAAACATATCGCGGTCTTTGTTGAACACCCTTGGTGATAAGTTACATTCTTCCGTCGGGAATGTTGTGGATAGGGTGCAATGTGTGGTCCACGGGAAGCAATTCATATTTTGCATATCCTTGTGCATCTTGAAAGAAGAGCAGTGGGAGCAACCTTCATGTTTTTGATTTTAAAAATAATTTCTCCTTTTTAGTACACTTATAAAACCGCATTTTAAAAACCTTTTTTCGTTTATATTCTTTTATGGCTTCAAGATTTTAAAATATTTCATAATTTAATATTATTAACCTTATGTAATCTTGTAAGAAATCATTCCTCAAATTTTCTACTATATGGATATTCCTATATGTATTCAAAATCTAATTAAAGAATATCCGTTCTGAATTAATTTTTTTATGTTGTCGTCAATAATATACAACTATGCATGATTCCCGAATTCTAGGGGAGACCGGGGCAAGTTTACATACTTTTCAAACTTTTATTTTTCTGTTTTAAGGCTTAAAATTGTTTCTTTCATTTTCATTACCATTTAATTAGTTAGATTTTAAGGCATGTAGTGCATATTTTAAATACTTTATATAATTATATTTTTGTAATTATACCATTTTCTTTACCATGATGCCATCTGTGTAAACTTGCCCCATGACCGGGGCACGTTTACACACCACCGAAAAGGATTAAATAGAAGAGTTATAGTGATTATAGTGAATAAAATACAACAAATTAAGTACAAAAAAAACCTATTTTATTTCCTAAAAATACATAATAGATTATAAACAATTACAGTGAATCCTAAGACTTTTCAAAGGCACTCTCACAATTTATACAAACAAAATATTTTGATATTGTTTGTTTACGTATAGTATAGTTTTCAAAACCTCACGATTTTATCATTTTTATTGGCGCCAAAGGATTTGATAAGATATAATTTTCTAATTTTTCGTATTTTCAGAAAAGCTTGTTTTTAAAAACTTTTTTATTTTTATTCTTTTCTGGCCTTTAGACTTAAAGACATTTCAGAATTTAGTAGTGTAAAATTTATGGAGTTAATTTTTCTCAAATGCACTAGTATATAAGGCATATGCAATCTAAGTTTAACCCAAATATATGCCTTCTCAAGTTCTGGAAATATTAAAATATTGTACAGTCCTTGAGAACTAGCAACTCTGCAATATCACCAAACTCTAGTGTTTCAAGAGTTGAGTAAGAAATCTATTACTAAATTTTATATACACAAGCATGAGGAAGAAAAGTTAAATAAAAGCGCTTAAAAAAATAGTTTTGCAAGCTCACGCAGTTTTTTTTCTTTTAAAAATTGGAAAAATTGCATTTTTCGAAGGAAGTAAATAGTATTTTAAGAGAGACAAAATTTGAAATAAAAAAATTATAAAAATTGTTTTTAAAAACATAGTATTGGTAGTTTGTTGCAAATTAGAAATGAACATTTTAAGATGCTTTCTGTACATTAGCATTTTATTTATAACTCATTAATTATAAATGTTATGAACTCTTGAAATAAATTTTTCTCAAATGAACTACCAGATCGCTCCTAGTATGGAATTAATGTTTAGGTATAAAAATCGATAAACTAATTTCTGAAACCATGTAAATTGTTGTCTTCTCAACGAGAACACACACGATTTAAATTCAAATGTTCGAAATTTAAGAGCTCTAGTTCATGAATTAATGAGTTAAAAAATCGATTACATCGTCGTTTAACAAACAACACCACCTATCTCAATTTTTTGGAAATTTTAAAGAGGAGGAATCAAAAGAATAACGAACATTTCTAAATTTTCTTTCACGTCTGGTGGGAGCATGCGGTTTCATGTTTATGGCATATGTTGAAAAATTTGAATCTTCCTCTTTGAATTTTTTAAAAAATTGACATATACTGTGTTGCTTGTTAAGTGATGAGAATTTCCCTCTTTCCAAACATGAAACAAGTGAAGTTCAATAAAAGTGTAGAAAATAATAAACTACTATTATTAAAATCTAATATTCTCACAACTGCCGCTGAGTTTCTATCTTAGAGCCATGTAATATGACCGGATGCTTTGAGTTTGAAGCTTTGAATGTCTTCTAGAGACAATTTGGATTTTTATATGTTGCCATATACTACGTATTATCTAATGTGGTATTATCCATTGTATACACAAGTACAATGCATAGATTGCCCAGAAGTTTATAAAATCTTGTTACTTTCCCCTGAATATGAACACGGAGGGAGAGGGACTCTTGAACATGATGAATTTAACTGATTCGATTATTTGTCGCATTGCATTACATTACACCACCTGCATCCTCGTGTTTAGAGCCATTTGGCTTCTTTCCTGTTTGGATGGATGGAGGTGAATTTTATTTTTTTACAAAGGACAAAAACAAATAACAGGTGCAAAAAACAAATAATAATGAAAAACGAAACATACACTGGACAGAACAGCATAGAAAAAAAAACAAAATAAAAAAAATAAAAATACGTAGAGGAAAAAAAAAGAGCCATAAATTGCCGGAAGTGTGTGTTAGTCTGGGTGGATGAATGCTCAATGATTATCCTCTACAACGAGATTGTTCTCATCACATATGAAGCGCATTAGGAGCCGAAGTCGGGTTCTTGATATATTAATTGTCGCAGGAGGAATGAGGTCGATCGTGTTTACCCCGTAACCGTTGTATCAGATATTATGAATATAGCCTTCACATTTGCATTAACAGAGGATGCGTACCTTTGCATTCTCAGGGGACTCCCAGTGAGAATGTAAGTTTGTTGAACAGAATTGATTCAAAACTTCTGGAGTGATCACACCGCCATTTTTGTGAAATAGTTACTCAGTCCACTGTCTAAGGATGCAGTATGATATCGAGCTTGCATTTAAAGACGTTCTCTCATTTATTGATTCTCTCTTTCTTTTGAACCCTTTCAGTGCGCGCACGTTGTATTGATGCTTATAAAAAAAATGTAATTTTAAAGTCTGCATTATTTCTTTCCTCTGAAGAAAAAGATTGAACCTCTTCCCAATGTAAGAGAATCGCGTCATTTTATTAAAAAAATAATATATGTCTCTGTGATGGGTGTCCGGCGCAATCGCGTTAGCACCGATGTTTCGGGTACAGTATTAAAAATTGGTGTTCCAAAAGAGAGCAGGGAATCGAATGTTTTCAGAAATCACAAAATTAGACAAGAGAATAGAGACCCTGTGAAAAGAATTTCAATCTACTTTTGAAGTCGGACCTCATTTCTAGTTAAAACAGTGAAAAGTTCCTGTCACTATAACGTCACTTTTATGTCACATATCATATGGCACCGAAAAATTACAATGGCGTATCTATGAAACATAACATACTTTCATTGTAAAATCATTCTACTGCGGCACATAAATATTTTAATCAAGTACTAATTCACGTAACAAGAAAGTTGGCGAATTTCCCGTCAACGCTTTGGTAAATTATAAAGCCAGATTTCACCAGCAGATAAAAAAAAGCCGAAATCATGAGGTCCGGCCATTAAAAACCTTAGTGTTGATACGGAACGAAACCTTAATATAACTAGACTAAGCCAATCTAAATAAGCCCTCTTCATGGAAAATAAGAAGAAACTAATGAATGCTTATCGCGAAATTATCTGCAAATGCCCACTAGATTCATCGTATCACTCGGCGCAAAGGTCGTACATCCCCGTGTAAGCTAAGTTAACTTCTTGAACAAAATTATCTCAAAACTTCTAATGTAACAGGTTGGCTCAAGTCACTTGGTGTCAGTTTGAGGTCTTAATTTTAAACTTATAGTTAATATATTCAAATTTTATTATGGAGAATTATTTCTGAAGGTACACTAATAGTTTCAGCTTAAATGTTTCTTTTTAATTTTTAAATTACCTTTTCTTAAGAATTCTTAGAAGATAAAACGAGCCAACTAGCCATGGTCTACCCAATTCACGAATTTAAGTTTATATGTCATTTAATGTCACCGGTATGCACGGAAGCATTAAGAATGAAGTTTATTTTAGTTACATTGTTGCCAAAACTAAACGTTACATGAAACGGAATATTATATTGAGGGACTTTAGGCCTTCGTTGACGGGGCTATATACCAACATAAGAGAATTGTGTTTTTCGGCAATAGAGCTCAGTATTAAGGTCGTTTCGTATCACCGGATATTCCGAAAAGAGGGTTAAGATATAAAGCTGTAAAAGAGAGCAAGAGAAGGCTTATGAATGACAGCACAAAACTCGATGAAACAATTGGGATCCTCTGAAAGAAAACTCGTTCTACTCCTAAAAGCAGATGGAATCTCTAGTCAAGTGGCTTCGGACAACCTCACAAAAATACGACACGTTCTGTTCTTCGTTCTCACACCGATGAGAAACGGCGCCGCGTATATAAAAGAAACGATCGTATTTCAAGCTTTGGTGCATGTTCTTAAAATGTTTCCTTGAAATATTGTTTCTCACAGCAATAAAAGTGGTGGATCTCTATTCAATATTTTGTCTAATATAAAAAAAATCACGTAACAAGAGCTCCTCTCCCAATTCTTGAAAAATGGGGATAGTTTTCTCTTTAAATTTCTTGTATAATCACACGTAATGTTGCGATTTCTTATGTTAAGTTATCTATAGCTTTATGAAAGAAAACAAAGTCCCACATATTCAAGTCAACTCGCTTAAAATCCGCAGTCTTATTGCACTTACGTTGAGAGAACGCAACACTAAATTTTTCAAATTAAAAAAAAATGTTAATTTTACCGTAAATTAATGTTATATAGGTTGAAATCAATAATTAATATTATTAATATAGAAAAAAATTCATAAATTACAGTTTTGGCAGTTAATGAGTTAAAATAATCTCGTGACGGGCAGTAGCGGATTTTGACACTACGAAGACACAGGCCCCTCTTTTTATGAAGTTCCTTCTCCTACCCACTGTCTTAACACGTAAACTTTTTTAAACATTGATTTTAAAATGTTTTTCGATTTTCATTTCTTGAATAAAACAAGAGAAAAATACTTTTAAAATCTTCTTTTGTTTTAAGTATGGTTTACGGCTGCAAAACACTTTGATGCCAACCGTCATCTCTGTACGTGAGTTCAGAAAAAAAAATTCCTTGATAAAATTCTATAATATTAACCCTTTAAATGCGGGTGCGTTTTATAAACCCCGTACTTAAATTTTAGCCAGACGTAGATGTGGTTTGAGGTTGTGGCTCATGTACCATTAACTTTTGCATAAAAAATAAAATACAATTTTTCCTATCTTTTATTTTACCACTAAATTATAAAAATATATTTTCTTAAATAAATATAATAAAAGATTTTAATTTATCGTTGATTACAAGATGTATACTTTGTCAAGCGTATTTTTTTTATTCGCTACTTCATCACATTAAATTTAAAGACATGTATACTTCGTTTTATACGTTTAGGGTGTACTAAAAGTACCCTCAGTTAAAGGGTAAAACACAGATGAATTTTAATAACTGTTAATATGTATGGGGAATTTCCTTCATCATTGTAGAATAAAATATTGTATTCTCAATCATGCAAACAAAGCAATAAAGGTACAGCCGCAAGTGAAAACATCAAATTTATTTCTTCCATCAGAACTCAGGCTTTATATCTGTTGCCAACTGATTTATTAACGTATTCAGTATGTATCCTATTGGCAGCAACGGGCATTAGAGCTTCAGACTTCTTCTCAGAATTATTTATTTTCTGCAATCTCCTGAGAAAAACTCCTTATGCACCAGCAAATACGACACAAGGATTACCGAAGTAAGTAAAATACTCAAAAAAGGGTTGAAGGAAGCTTCAAATTAAATAATAAAATTGCAAATTCCAAACAGAACAGAGAAAGAAAAAAAAGAAACAAATATATAAGAAAATTTGTCACATCCATACGAACACATGAATGGTATTAAGCAATGAAGTGAATAAACAAAGGGAAAGATACCGAAACATATTAAAATTTAAAAAAAAATATAGATGCAAAATAACTGGTCGCATATACACAAAATTGAATGAAAACGAGAAATGAGGTAAAAGCTGTACAAGGTAGGGTAAAGCCAAAAAAAAAAAAAAAGCTTTCAAAAATCATATAAAAGTACAGAAATACACAAAATATCACACAACATATAAAACAAACAAATTTCGCACAGGTGACAAAACAGAAGGGTCTGATCCAAATATAACTGAGAAAAAAAAATTGGATTCCAAAAAGTGAAAAGTAAAAATTAATAAACAGAAGCAAAATTAAAATGTAAATGCCAGCAAACGGATGCAAAATTTATAGTCTATATAATGAGGGGAAAAATGCTGTCTATAAATTCACAAAATGATGCAAAACAAGTTTTGTTCTGGACCAAAGTAGAGAAAGATGGAGGTCATGCTTAATAGTTCTTCTTTAGACTGCTAATGAGTAAACATCTACCGGGAATGAATTTAGAGCAAGAAAGTATCAAGTGATTGACATCTTGAATCTTTCCACTAGAGCAAGAACATAAGTCTGTACGAGATAAATTGAAGTGTTTTAGATAGGCTTTGAATTTTCCATGTCCAGTGAGAAATTGAGTAATTCTGAAATCAGGGGCGAAATGGATGGCTTTCAAACGTCCATTAATGGAAGGAAAAAATTCTTTGGTGGACTCTACGTTTAGGGAAATTTGATATAGGCTATTCCATTGAGAAATAACATGTTTCTTGAAAACGCTTTTGTGAAAGGGTTTTGGTACAGTCATAGGGATGAAATCAATTAGTTTAGTCGCCTCTTTTGCAAACCAATCAGCACTTCCATTGCCATAAATTCCTATATGACCTCAAACAAAAGAGAAGAAGACTTGTACACCTCTGCCTCGAAGGAAATTCAGGTTGATTTGAGTTTTAACAATGAGTCGGTTTGGAGAGGTAATATTTTCCATTTTTCCATCCAGAGGTTTCCATTTTTTTCGGAAGTGGACATTAATATAACTGAACTAAATTAACCCTCTGCAGTGGAAATCAGATTATATCTCGAGTCAATTAATGAATGCTTATCTCTAAATTTTCTGCAAATACCCATTAATTTTATCTTGTTTCATATCACACGTCGCAGAATTGATACAGCTCAACGCAAGATAAAAAAATTCAACTACTGTAATTAAATATGTAATACTTCTAACGTTTTCGATCAAATAGCATAAAAGTGGTGGACATCTTATCTCAAATTTGGCTAAATTTGAAAAAGAATGTGACGAATTCTACTTTCGATTTTACACTAACATAAATAATAATAATAATAATAAAACCTGCAAAATTTTGCCTCCATTTTCTTTTATAACCCTTATAAGTCTCTCATTTGAATTGTAGAAACCTTTAAAATGGAATCAATAGTGTAATTAAATTTAAATACTATAAATAAATAATAATTAATGCTCTTCGCGAGATGTTAGCCTACACCTTTGTTATTTTGTCGTGTACGAAATAAACAAACGGAATGTATAGTAATGAAAAAAGAATCCGATCTCGAGATTTTGAAGAATTTCCATGTTTCAGTCGACCTTGAGTCTGAGAAACGGATTTTTAGAATTATTTCTGACTCTCTGTCTTCTATCTATGAACATGATTACACAAAACCGAAAAGGATATATACAAATGCAATTTGGAATGCAGATTTTACACCAAATTTGAAGAAGTCTATCGAATTATTGAAGAAATTCTTGCATAGGAAATTTGTCTGTGTTTTGCGAACTGGATGTCTCAAAAACGCATATAACTATATTGTTAAAATTTTATATATAGTATTATCATAGGAATTATATATCCATGTCAAATTTAGGACAAAATCCATCAATTGTTTGGCCTTCTGTAAGTCTTTATGTCAGCTTGAGAAAAGAACAGGAGTATTTTCACTTCGATTTTCTGGTATAATCTAACATAATGCCATTTCTTTGCAGAGGCCTTACAATGAAATAAATATCTCGATTAAATTAAACTGTCATGAAAACAAATATAACCAAATACTTTCTCGTATAAGAAGTAGACAAAGTAAGAGTATTGCAATAGACAAATAATGTTAACCCACAGATTTTGATTAATCTAACAGTTTCAGAAGTATGTGAGTTTGATCTATTTTTCGAATAATATCAGTCTGTCAGTCGGTCTATATGGGTATTTGATTTCTCAAAAACGCATTCTATAATGTCTGTACTCTAAATGTCAAA
>BGPR01009814.1:36889-55631 GCA_013235015.1 Araneus ventricosus | reverse complement strand
GTTTGCGTCGGATGGCTTCGCGATGGCCCAGAGACTATTTCTTTATGCAAAATTGAAGGAACACTTATCTGGAACAAGTTTCTCTTCAGATACTCAAACATGCCAGGGCGTTTGCGTCGGATGGCTTCACGATGGCCCAGTGACTATTACTTTTTGCGAAATTGAGAGAACACTTATCTGGAACAAGTTTCTCTTCAGATACTCAACATGCCAGGACGTACGCGTCGGATGGCTTCACGATGGCCCAGATATTATTTCTTATTGCGAAATTGAAGGAACACTCATCTGGAACAAGGTTCTCTTCAGATAGAGATGTGAAAACAGCTACCGAGAACTGGCCTAATGAGCAGAGACGTGATTTCTACCAATACGGGTTAAACAAGTTGGTATGTGTTCAGATAAATTGATCAATAGATTTGGTGATTTTGTGGAAAAGTGATCGGGAAGTATGACTATTAATTCTCTTTTGTATTTTCTGTCTAAAATTAATAAATAATTCTTTTATTATCCTTGTAAACTTTTTTCGTCCATCCTCGTATTTCCAATCTAATTATGCTTTGCTCCTGAGTTTCCGTGCAGTTACTTATTTGCTTTCTTTATGATATCTGATAAATTGTTTCTGAGCATGGTTTCCTCAACCAACAACCAGAATAGAAGTCCGTCCTCTAACACAGAAATAAATAATTGAAAAAAAAAACCTAGCTAGAATAATCTTTCTCTCAACATTTCAATCTCTCAGAAAGATAAAAATAGAAAGGATTTTTTCCGAGATCTTCTATTCCAACTTTAGCCATTAGCTTCTGAGATGTTGGAAAATTTATATATCAAAGAAGAGATCCCGGAATTTTCTGTAAGTAAATCGCACCTACATTTCTCCTTCTTACTCGCACATTTAACAAAATCAGTAAATCAGAATTGTTGATCAAAGAATCAGAGATTTCTTCTCGTAAGAAAATAAAAGACAGACCGTGTTCTTTTCCTTTATCTTGACAGAGTGTCATAAATGTTCTGAGTTCTAAGCTAGTTTCACTATCGACAACACAGCACTTTTTCGCACATTTCACAAAATCAGTATTGCTGACCAAAGCATTGCATCAGAAATTTGTTCTCGAAAAGAAAATTGAAGGTCGTGTTCTTTTGCTTTATCTTGAAAGAGTGGCATAAATGTTCTGAGTTCTGGGCGTGTTTCACTATCGACAACAAAGCACTTCTACGCACATTTAACAAAATCAGTAAATGAGAAATGTTGATGAAAGCATCAGAGATTTCTTCTCGTAAGAATATAAAAGACCGTATTTTTTTCCTTTATCTTGAAATAGTGTCATAAATGTTCTGAGTTCTTAATCTGTTTCGCTATCGACAACAAAGCACTTCTTCGCACATTTCACAAAATCAATAAATCAGTATTTTTGATCAAATCTTTGCTGAAAACATCAGAGATTTCTTCTGAAAAGAAAATAAATGTCCGTTTTCTTTTGCTTTATCTTGAGAGAATGTCATAAATGTTCTGAGTTCTAAGCTAGTTTCACTCTCGACAGCACAGCACTTCTTCCCACATTTCACAACATCAGTAAATAAGTATTGTTGATCAAAGCATTGCTGAAAACATCAGAGATTTCTTCTCGGAAGAAAATAAAAGGTCTTGTTCTTTTCCTTTATCTTAAAATAGTGTCATAAATGTTGTGATTTCAAAGCCTGTTTTGCTACCGACAACAAAAAGCACTTATCTGAAAAAGCCCACTCCGGATGTTAAGTTGGTTTAATCGCGACACGAAACGTTTACTTTACGTGCATGAAAAACGCAGGGACCGCACAATTTTATTGCCTTCTCTTTCTTGGAAAGAAAATTTCATTCTTCTGCGTACATCAAACTACAACTAGGAAGTGAAGAGAAAGGATAGTGAAGCGAATAAAAGGGGAATCCTCTCTCCCAATTGCGATTGATCTCCTAAATATTTATCTTGCCCTCCAACAAAAGTGTCTCTTTCGGAAAAACACTTTCCTGGCATACCAGGCGAGACTGCTCAAGAACTCTTTTCGGTGGCAGACGAACCCTGTTGAATTGGCAGATATGATAGCTGATGTAATTTAATTAAGAGAAACTAATTGACGCCATTATTACAAGTTGATTGGTCATGAAGAACAAAGAATTGAATGAGTGAGACGGAATAGAAGCTAACATTTCTTTCTTAAAAGATTCAGGCATTCAGCTGGGAAGACAGCCTGTATTGTAGATTAACGATTTACTTTTATCAAGAGTGAGAAAAGAAGCAGAGAACTTGGTGCGAAATTTTTTCTCGAAGTATAATCTAAGAATATTAATCCGCGAGGACACGCGTTCCTTACATTTACACGAGAACGCGCGTCGGGCTTTGTACGCCTGGGTTTCTGTTTTTTTTTTTTTTTAACAAAACGCGCAGAAAATAAATCGCGTTTACTTTAATTGGAAACATTTGTTGCACTCGTGTACAGAATATTAATAAAATAATTTTCATATAAATCTCTTCTAGGGAAAGCATTAAGTTGACGGACATCGAAGAATGCTTGTACTTCCAAGGTATTTATGAAATGTTGACTTTCCCGTCGAAATTTACCTGAATTCGCGTGGATATAAATATTAATGCATCATCTGTCTCATCGATAAGCATTTAGAAGACTTTTGAACCTATTATACAACTTTTACTTCACTTCGGGTAGTTGTATAACGATGTTTTGTGTAAAAGTTCTCATATTTTTGAGAGATCCTTTTTTTCATCATTTGTTAATTCCATCTATCTTACCGTTTACTAGACCATTTTTTTAATTCCAGCCTTCCTCTCAATAGTTGTTGGACTCACAAATATCCCATTTATTGTCTAATTCCTTTTCAGAATTCCAGTTTGGTCTCTAACTAATACAAAAGCAACAACTTCTTTATTTTCTTCGTTAGTCGATTCTTAATTAATTGATGTTCAGCTAAAAACTTTTCTAATCTTTACATCTCATATTTTTGGTAGCGATAAACTGTAGCGATCTATCTGGTCTCTTTAGCAATCCTACACAGAAACGCGAGCACGCTTCGGTGGCCAGACCATCTATTTTCTGAGATAACCCTTTGAGGGGCGGTGGGACACCGCCTGTCCCACCTACTTCAAGATTTTTTTTCATAAACTTATATAAGGTATTTTATTATAAAAATTGTTTTATTGGATATTTCAAGGCCTCTTTCTTTTGAAAAAAATTTCAGTACCATTGAGAATTTGCTCAAATTTATTGAAAATAATTTTTAAAATCATGCCCTTTATTGGCAATGATTTTCTTTAAATTTCTAGAGAAAGAAAATGAATTTCGAAACAAATATGAGATTCAAAGGAAATCTTCAATGTTCAATAAATATATTCCAAACATTATCTGTATTTCAAAAGTAAATTTTTTTATCAATTATTATAGATAAAAAAAGGTGGGACAATTTTGTCCCACCGCGCATCTAAGGTTCTCAGCCAGTAGATGGCAGCACAAAAGTTCGCGGCTCGGTCCTATTTCTTTCTTTTTTGAATGATAAACTTGGATTTATATATGGTATAATTATAATCACTCCTTCAAATTTAATACTTATACAGAAAATAAATTTATATATTTCAGAAGACAGATAAATAATATTAATCGAAAAAAAATCTGTAAATGCAAACAAGCATTTTTTTTAAAAAAAAACTGGCATATCTGAATTTATTTTGAGTGGAAATTTGAAAGCAAGAAGCGATCTTCTGAGGAATTTTTTTATAAACGGATAAAAATACACTTTTCTAAAAGGAACGAAAATTAAAGAGAATATTCAAGTCTTTCTGTATCTCTCAACGAAAAAGAAATAGTTCCGTTGAATCTGCCCACCCCACCCCCTACTTTTTTACGTTCTTTGCTGCTTTTGAGAAAATGCCGTATTTCCTAAGGCACAGCTATTGTAAATAGCTCTGTTAGCAGTGATACTCAAAGAAAAGCTGTTTGAACTTGACAGCTTCCAGCAGCGGGTTTCTTGCGCGATAATTTACAATCGGTGGTCTTCTTACAACAGTGGGTTTCATTACAGGTCTTGTCCAGTCGCGGTCATTAGTGTCTCACTTCTTTGACTGAAGTGAGTGATCGCATGAACTGATAACGAATTTCTGTTCCTTCCCATACAATAAACCGGAGAGGAGAGTAACATTTTACTTATAGAATCTGGGTGGCCTGCTTTCTTCTGAAGCTTTCAAACAGAGCGACATCCATAAAAATACTATTGAGGAGCTCCTCCATTTGTATGCAGAATGTGGTAAAAGATCTCCACTTCAATCACAGTATACATTTTCTGCAGCTGTTAAAAGAAAATGTGCTAAATAACCAATTATATTCTCCAAGTGAAACTGAAAAAATGCGAACGTTGGCGCGAATGACGGAAGGGAGTCGGGGAATGCTACAGTCCCTTCAGGGGCGGTGGGACATACGTCTTCCCACCCTCTCGTGAAAAAACTAAAGGCAAAAAAATATTTTTATTTGGAAAATATTTTATTTTCAGGTGATAGAACGTCAAAAATATATCTCTTTTTAAGTAAAAAAATTTTTTTAGGGTAGTGCGCTTCAAAGGGATAACAAATGAGGGGAAATTCTTGAAATACTTGTGGTCAGCAAGTAAATGACCTTGAATGTAGGTACTGAGAATCTAGAATAGTTTCGTTGGGGGGGGGGATTTTCTGTAATACATTCTTGCAGGCAACGGGCCTCGCAGACCTGATGCGCGTCCTCCCGGGTTGACACTGTATTTTTTAAAAACTGAAAAATTAAAATCGTAATGGGTCAATAATAACTTTTCACTTTAATAAATTTTTATGAGATAAAAAAGTCTGCCTCGATTTTATGGATATGAAACGTGCTGATACTGACTTCTATTTTCAATTAAGTTACTAACGAAGTGTTTGTAGGCACGTTTCAACTGGAAGATGTCAGAAGAACATTATTTTTAGTATGGATTTTTATGATTCGAAATCTAACTAACATTTTACCGCACGCCAAACAACCTAGCATCTCACATTTCAGCATTAATGACAAATAAAAAAGGATTTTCCTTATTTTAATAATAGAGAGGTTAGGAATTCGATTTAGTAATTGTTAAGAACTGATTCCGATATGGATATTTTACACAATTGTTTTTAAATTAGTGCCAAAAAGTTTTAATTTTTAACAGCCTATTTATGCATGTGTTACTAATTAATATTATTTTCGTGTAATCGAGAATTTGGAAAATTAAGAACAACAGAATGTTGTGGCAGCATTATTAACAAAAAATCATTATAAAGTAAATAATTCCAAACGCCATTTTAAATATAGATATTTTTTAGACTATTCATGCTTGAAACTTCAGGTAGAAGCGTCACCGAATGAAACATTAAGAAAAGACCCAAAACGCTGAGTAACTCAGCAAATGATCGAACTAAATGATTCACGAAATGGTCTAAAAGATCTACGTGGGACCTGCCGTCCACAAATCAAACACTCAATAAAATATTTTCGCTGAAGTGAGCAATATATTTTGAAATACTAAAAAAGACCTTGTTATACGAAAAGGCAGCACACACAGAGAAGAAAACAAAAGAATAAATCGTCCGTCACAGAATGATGGAGTTTTAAAAAGTTTTCGAAGACGTCGAGGAACAAGAAGGGAAACGATCTCATTTAAATTTGAAAACAGCCAAAACAAACGTAATGGTGGAGGCCAAAAAGTAAATTTCCAACTTTTTGCCATTTTTTTTCCTTCTCTCCTCCGTGAGAGAAAAGAGAATTATTTGTGTCGGCGAAGCGTGTAAAATATGGGGAGCAATCCTTCAGTTTATTCCACTCCGAAGGGGAATGTTCGAATCTGGAGAATCAGAAGGTAAAAATAGTTTCTTCCGTTTTGGAACAGTTTGCATAACAAGTTTCCATAGTTGAGCAACCTTTAATTGTTTTATTTCGTTGCTCCTCTCATAAACATGGATTTTCTCGTTGAAAATCATAGAGCTCAATTTTTCTGTCACAAAAATATATTTCCAATCTAATTAAGTTTTGCACCGCTGCTTATGTACATTCTTTGTTATGTCTGATAAATTTTTACTTGTAATGGATACTTCAGGCTCGCTGGAAATCATAGAGCTCAATTTTTCTGTCACAAAAAATATTTCTAATCTAATTTTGTTTTGTACCGATGCTTATGTACTTTATTTGTTTTGCCTGATAAATTTTGACTTGGAATGGTTACTTCAGGCTAACTGTTTAAAAAAAAATGTAAAAGATAGTACATAGTAAGGTTAACTACATACGTTTGCACTAAAAAACTAGAGTCGCGATTTAATCAAAACAGCAGAAAAAAAAACACTCTTTCTTGGTATTATCTTCTATAAATGGAAGAAATAGAGAATGAAATATCAGACAGGAAACTCTAATTCACACTGGAGGATAGTTCAGAGGGTAAATAAAAGCAGGGGATTTTAATTTAAATAAATTTATTTAAACAAAAAACATAAGCGATCAGGGCGCAATTTTAAATAAATTTTAAAGTAGTGACATTTCAAGGGAAACGATTCTCATTTCCAAGGGGGAATACGACACAGAGGTCCGTTCGCTTAGGCGATCCGAACGAGATTGAACTCAAGTCAAATTTGCACCTCCAAGGACACGAAAGTGGGCAGCTACAGCCCATTAAACTCTGCACCTAAAAAGGCGCGAAACTTTACGGCCAATGGAAGGACGCGTAGGCGTCAACAAAAACTACAAAAAGTAAATAAAAAAATTAAGGTATAAGGACTTTTATTCATGCGAAAAAACCAGTGGGAGTGGCCTCCCCTAAACTTTCTCGTATACTGCTCAAAAATCTGTCATTTCCCCTCCCCCTGCGTGGATAAAAAAATCGAACCTACTGTAACCCAGAATGCAACGAATATCAGAAGGTTTTTCATTGTAGATTATAGTGATAGTAAAATATTTATGCGAAGAATCATATTCAAAGAGATGCCTATGTGTTAAAACTTAGCAATATTTAAGCTTCTCACTCTAGCCAGCTCCGCTAATGCGAGGGCACGAGCGAGCTTAACCAAAGTAGGAGATAGATAAAACGAATCTAACACAAACTCTGTCTCAAGGACAAAGTGACGTAATCCTTCCGCTTGCTACCAGAGATTGCTACCATTACGCATGCGCATAGAGATGAGTTTTGAAACGAATGCTTAACAAGTATGCGATTATACAGACAGGCATTCAACCCGTTGACGGATTTGGCCTAAAATTTCATACGGACCTACATTCATGATGCTAAAACTGTGTACCAAATTTTATCCATCTAGCTATTTAAGTTTTTGAGTTATAGTGTTCGCATGACCGCGGACAGACAGACTTCCCGTAGACGGATTTTGTCCAAAATTTGATAGAAACCTACAAATTATGTGTAAACATCACATACCAAATTTCATCCCCGTAGCTCTAATAGTTTTCTAGTTATCGTGTTCAGACAGACATAATTCCAAAATTGGGTTTTTCGGACTCAGGGAGGTGTAAAACGTGGAGATTCGTCAAAATCTCGAGTTAAAATTTTTTGACGATTACAATACTTTCTCTTTGTATACTTCGTATACGAGAAAGTAATGAACACACGAGTTTATACCTTAATATTTTACTTTCTCATATACGAAGTAAACAAGGAGAAAGTATTGTAATCGTCGAAAAATTCGAACTCAAGATTTTAACGAACTCACGTTCTAGACCTCTCTGAGTCCGAAAAACACAATTTTAGAATTATGTCTGCCAGTGTGTTTGTGTGTCGGTATGTCTGTGTGTCTGTGAACATAACTCGAAAACTATTAGAGCTACGGGAATGAATTTGGTATGCGATCTTTACACATTAGGTTTATATCAAATTTTGGACAAAATCCGTTTACGTCTGTCGGTCTGTGTGTTCGCGGTCATGTGAACATTATAACTAAAAAACTTGAATAGCTAGAAGGATAAAATTCGGTACTCAGTTTTATCATCATGAATGTTGGTCCATATCAAAGTTTGGACCAAATCCGTTGAAGGGTAGATGGTCTGTCTGACTGTTTAATCGATACTTGTAAAAATTATATGTCCTAAACGCGTTGGCTTAGATAAATAAAAATTGGTATGACGGTTGCTAACATTAATTATAGATCTATGCCCAAATTTCGTTTCAATCGGTTACAAAAAGGCGTTCAAATTGCGCATTCACTTTTTTTACTTGCGTACTGGAAGTAATCTCTGCGCATGCGCAAACTATTCAGCGATAGCGAACGAGGTCATTTTCTACTGTTTTTTTCGCTCGCTCAAGCCCTCGCTTTAGTGGAACTTGCTAGAGTGTAATGGAAAATAAATATTGCTAGGCTTTAATACATACGTATCTCTTTGAATATGATTCTTCACTTAACTATTTTACAATCACTATAATCTACAATAAGAAACCTTCTGATAGTCATTGCATTCTGGGTTACAGTAAGTTCGAACTTTTTATCCGCGCAGGGGGAGGGGAAATGACTAATTTTTGAGAAGTATACGAGAAAGTTTACGGGAGGCCACTCCCGCTGGTTTTTATTTATTTTATATTTTATTTTCTAATTTTTAGTGACGGCTGACAAGAATACACACGACATGTTAGGCATAGTAAACCAAATTCTCCAATATAAAACACATAAGATTCGTTACGAATATTACATATTACGAATTTGAAAAAAGTGCGACACACACCGAGATACGAAACAAGACTCAATTCCTCGATCTAACCTTTGTCCCTCAAGCTTCTCCGAAATGGAGATGATTCACAGGTCCTTCTATTGTGTGTCGCCTATTCGTATTGTTACAACCCTTAGAAAAGTGAGGTTACCGCTTTCCAAACTTTATCGTCCAAATATAAGGCTAAAATTTTGATATCATTTTGTTTGGTTTAAAATAGGTATAAATTACAATTTTTTTGCATAATATTGTATTGTCTCCGGAAACCCACCACTGTGCTAAGTTTGAAAGCTGTAGCTTGATTGGAAGTGGGTAAGAAATCGATCTCAAGATTTGTGGACAAGACACTCACGTTGAATAAAAGCTTATAAAAACACTAAAGGTACCGTTGCACTTTTTCGTATTTTCTGAAGTCGCTGTATATCTAAAAATATTCTAAATTGAAGAGATGAAAAATAGGGTTAAATTTTTTTATGACTTTCGGTAAACCACATTCCTTAAGAGTTGTAAAAAATTTATTTCTTTTTTCAGCCCTTGGAATTATAAAATGTGTCACTGTAACAACATTTAATTACTACAAGATAATTTAATTACTATACACTTTCACAGTATATTTTTGACAAAAGGACTCTAAGATCTTCATGTCGTACGTGAGGGAGTGTTTGTTTTCCCTTTTTTGTAGGATTGTTCTTTTTATAATTGAGATTACGGAACTTAATATTATTTCTACGGAATCGGACCATGCTTTTGGCTTCGGTCATCTGGTTTTGGATGCTGGTTCCCCTTGAATCTGATTTAATTTTTTGCAGACAAAAATATTTACTGAAATTTTTAGTGAAAGAATTGTTCATGAGATATTTAAACAAAATTCAAATTTTTTTTCTGACGAGCTATATACCGTAAAGGCTGTCTTATTCATCATCAAGGTAAAGGAGATCTGAAGTCAATAGTTGAAAGTTTCGAATAACACCAATGGCAAAATGTAAATTTTCATTGAAATAATTCTGAATTAACTGCTATTTAAAGTTTTAGTAAGACACAGAAAATATGTATAATGAATCATTCCCTTACAGCCTTCTAGTAAAGGCCCAGTGGTCCAGTTGGTAGAGCACTGATTTATAATCGAATAGGCGCGAGTTCGATTCGAGTTTAATCCCTTTTCTCTCCCTCCAGCGTGGCAAACCATTGCTTGAATTTGAAATTCGCATAACTTTTTTAAAGTTATATTTTTAAATACAACCTTTTATTAAATTTTACTCCATCTAAATCTAATTTATTGTCAGACAAATTTAAAATACATAAAATTCTAACTTCCTTCCGACAAGTGTTCCAAATTGAAAAGAATAAAAGCAGTTTTTCAAAACACACGTTTAGTTGTGTAGTAAAATGTAGATTTTCTTTTTTTAACTATTTCTCCTCTTTAGTCCTTACTTTATAATTGATTATTAAAAATAAAATGAATTTTATATCAAAGAAAATATATGATCTTTATATATACTATCTTAATTATATGCACGAATTTTCTGTTTGGTTCATTAAGGTAATATAGAACTTCCGGGTAACCTACTGAATTCCGGTGTGATGCTCCATCTATGGAAATCTTCAAAATTTCAACACTCTGTTTGAAGATGTTAATTAGAGCTTATTGTAAAGTTTTTTAATGTTAAATCCTAAGGATACGTTGCAAATATTAAACTCGATGTTCCTATTGATGTATCTCTCAATGTTAACTTAAAATAAGACCCACATTTCGTGCACAGACTGCCATAATTGTTCGTTATTGCTCTTTTTGGCGAATTCAAAGGCTTGTGTGGCAGTTAAAAGTTTTATCAAACAATTTAGATAATCACTGGTGGTAAAACTTTTAACCATACGATTTAGCTAATTACAACCGCTCCATTTGGGATTCAACCGTTTTTCAGCCATTTTAAATAAAAAGAAGTAAGCGAACACAAAGAACACAGAATTCAAAGCTTTGTGTGTGGGAGAAATAATTGGTTCAAACTTGGTGCTTGATACAGTTTACAAACAAATTTGGCGATTTCTTAAATCGGAGTGTTATCGGATAAAAGGTCTCTGAATCCAGAATAAACAAAACAGAAAACTCGTACATGTAAAGATAAAAGTTGTAATGAATTTTTTCTCAAATTTACTACCAGATGGAGCAAAGCGTATGGAATAAATTTAATTTAATTAACCGATTAACTGGTAATTAAGCTCTAAAAATATTAAAATAGTGTACTGTCATCTAGAATTTAAAAGTGTGCATAATAGCAGAATACAAAGTACATTCAAATAATGTTTTATCCTATGCGACCTGCAGATAATGTAGGTATAGTGCCTGCAGATAATTTATTCGTAGGTACAGTACTTGCATATAACGTTTCATTCGTAGGTAACTGACGAATTATTCGTAGGTACAGTATCCACAAATAACGAATTACTCGTAGATATAGTACCTGATAATAGCGTTTAATTCAGAGGTACAGCACTTACAAATAACCCTATCCATTCTTTTCCCGAAAACTTTAAAAAAATACATACAAATTTATGAACATCTTAAATAATTTAAGATTTCCCCAAAGTGCTGCACTTCTTCTCAAAACTACTGAGGTTAGATATTCTATGGACGTCCTGAAGGATTGATTCGGACCCCTACTGATCTCAAATGAACCGACGTGATTGATAAAACAGCACTGGATGCCGAATTAATGAGGGTACTTCCGGTGACGGATGAGGAAACATTTTTGGCCAAGTGCCACCCATCCGCCGAAAACAGGAGCGGGGGAACACTTTTAGTTCTTCACCTACTAAGACTGAATAGATCGTGTCTCATTCAACACGGGACTCCCGCTGTGATTCCTGCGGCTTAGAGAATTTCAAAGAAGCAAAGCCACACTCTCTTAATTATAATTAGACAGGTTCGAGTCACGAAAATTAGTAAATCTGAAAGAAAAGTAGCAATCGTTCACGCAGTTGATTGCTTATCTGTCAAGTAAGCATCGCGCTTTGAAAATGCATCATTGGTTATTAGGAGCAGATTTCTTTGAGTGCCGTTCTGATGACTGGCTTCCTATTTTGCAGCTGTCTAGATGAGTGATGGAAAACTGCGGCTCGAAGCAGAATTTAAAATAACAACAAATAAATTTTATCGCTATTGGAAATGCTATATTTATAACAGTCATTAGAAATGCAATCACGTTTTCATTCGTCGCATAAGTATAAAAGAATTTTTTAAAAGAATGCTTGCGTCCTTTTTGTACTTTATATTCCTTCATTCAGCACCCAAGAGAGCTTTTTGGTTTTGAGCCACAAACTTTTATTTTTAAAGCGTAGATTGCCTCTACAGGGAAAATTCCCACATGAAGGAGGCCAGCAGATATATTGAAAATGAGAAATTTAAGAGATATGAGCAACAAAACAATAAGTGAACAAAATTAACACCAATTATTTCAAGAATTACAGCAAATTTGTAAACTTAACAGTATATGCATAGTTCGACAATGTTTAAATTTTTAATACTCATACCTGGTTAGTTAAAATATACGAGAGAGTATAACGAATTAAAAACATTATATGGCTGGAAAAAAATATTAAAAAATACAGGACGAGTATGGGAAAAAATTATAAATAAGAACAAAGAAACAGAAAAGAATTACACATTAATTTTAACGCTTAGAAAGGTGCAATAACGAAATAGAAGAAACAAAAAGGAATTACACATTAATTTTAGAAATTAGCGCTTGTTTAGCTCTCGTTTGGCTGCAGTCCCATAGCCCCCCCTCTGGATTCGCCACTGCTATGCGTCCATCTAGGATTTTGTTCAGCCGGAAGGGGGGGGCCTAAGGTCACAAAAAATTTTCATCGTCGTGACCTCATGGCTTATGTATCTATCTTTACTTACTTGACAATAAGGATCACAAAGGATACTACAATACTTCCGATAATTTAATAAAAATAAAATGAAATAACTAGCCAAAAAATGTTTTCGACCACGTTAACGCTACAAGTACGATTAGAATAACTACAAAATCGAAACGATTTTCGAGCCTATCATGCCAGAAAGCAATGATGCACAGGGTTTTTTTCTTAAGGGATTAAGAAGGAACGTGTTGTAATTTGAAACAAAATCAAGAATTTTTGTTCAGCTCTGGGGCCACTGCTATACGGCCATCTATGTTTTCGATTTTCTTTTATATAAGAAAAAAATTAGCCATTCGTAGGCATATGAATTCGATACAAAAATTATATGGAATCTTTAAAATATTCATTCTTCTACGGATTCTTAATTGAAACAAATACTTTACTTTCAAACTTCAAAGTTCACAAAAACAATTAACATGTTGTTAAAGCCACGTTCCCATCGGAGAAAGAGGTTTCGAAATATCATCGATTAATTCATGTCATCATATATAGAGAAACAAATTAAATTTTCTAAACAAAACAAAGAGAATTTAAACGGAAAGTTATTCTAAATATCCTTTTTATGCCACAAAGTTTCCATTTTGATTTCATTTTGTGTGAAAAACCAGTACACCTATCTAAATTGCCGTTCGTCACGCTCAACCATTTAAATATCCAACGCGAGTTTATTTTTAGCGATAAATTTTGTCCCTCTGAGTAGGGATAACCAATTTATCGACTTATTTAATCGAACGGAGTAGAAACTGAACAAGTTAATTAAGAACACTCCCGAGATATCTGGCAATTTGTTGCAGGGCGCGCAAATTCAATACAAAATAGGCTTATCTGTAATGTAACCACGGTTGAAAAGAATTGGCGTATGTCCAAAAGTTCTTCAGCATTTATTAGTGACGCGCCTATAGCTTGGGAAGCTTCATTCATTGAAATATACTTTCAAGTTTATCTCAGTTAGTTAAATGAACTTTAAAATAGGCGCAAAATTAATTTTAAGTGTACTCTATTACAGAATAAATTACGTTAAAAAATTTGATACTAAAATATTGTCGTCACATCTTTCTCAACTTTTCTATTTCAAAATTTTTTATTAAAAGAAAATCTCCTTAAGATAGAAAGTCTATTCAGAATGGCACATGAGTTAAATGGATCAAAAATGTTTTGCTTCAATCATTGAACTATGAAGAAACAGAGAGATCAATTTAAGAAAAAAAATGTGTCCATATTAGGTCTGATAAAACTAGTACAAACAATTTTGAATCATTCTAATATGCAGGAAACTGTTTTAAATAAAATTCTATCTAATCTTTTTGTGTGGATACTTTTGACATTAGATGCACATTGGGTTGACAGTCAAAATTACCTTGTGGCTCGTCGAATTGAAATTAAACGCATTTATAAAAATTCATTGACTTTATTTGCAGTAAAAATTCTCTATGCCGTTCCGCTATTATTTGAAGGTATTGCAGAGGGTTAACATTAAATATTTAGCTTCATGAAAAAACATATAAGGCATTTCTTAAATAGAGTTATTTTCACAAATTTCATTTATTGTTTTTATATTTTTTAGTGAAACTATGCAGTCCTTTTTAAAAAAGATGTGGATACATTTTAGAGTTTTCTTACTCGTATTGTATTTTTCATCAGAAGAAAATTTTCAATCCAATTTTTTTAGTTTTGGGTACTACGTATCTTCTTCTTTAATAACAGGAAAAAATTGAATGCACTTGTTTAAAAATAAATTTAAAATAACATTTTATCGCATAATACAAGAAAATAATTCTAAAAAGAATAAGAGAATATAAATAATGAAAAATCATATTTATACCAAATAAATTTACTTGATTTAAGTAATTATTGCAACATTCTTTTTTTTGAAATTTCTTCATGCTTTTCGACTAGCACAGGGGTGGATAATTTACTCCTCTCTTTAAGTCGGTTGTTAATATACATATAACAAAATTAAACATTAAATTTAAGCAAAAGAAAAATAATCTAAAAATAATTCAGAATGATTGTTTGTTAAAGTTGTTGTTTTACACTAAATACTTTCTTTTGAAGACTACCACTAAATGATGCTTAAAATTATTAAAGGAATCGAAAAAAAGCACGGGTATCTCCTCTCAATAAAGGGCCGCACTGGCCTGTTCGTAAGTCTCGGCTTCGTGGAAGGAGGGATCAAGGTTCGAAACTCGATTCCATTAAGATCCACAATGAATGGGGTCTGTTGCACGTTAAATCATACTATTGGTAAAACATCTTTTTACTGGAATTGTGCGGAAGTTTGGAGAGGGTTTGCCAGCTCTGGTGACATCGTTGTCATATGACCACGGTTCAAAATGACGAGGTCGATCCCAAAATGGCTCACGTGTTCGTTCAAAACGGGACGTTAATGACTCTCTCAACAGCACATAAACTAAATGAAAACGTTGCGTCATCAGAATCTCATGTGCTTCTCAGTCGAAATCCCCTGCCTGCGAGAAAGTCCATCTTGAGATGTACTGTTCCATCACATCCACACCAAGGGTTGCAGATTTAAGTTTAGCTATATTAACCCTCTAATTCCTAGAATCTTGGTGAAACTCCCTATACCCTTTCACGGATGAGAAGCTGCCGTATTAGTAAGCAGGTTCTCGCTTCCCTTGAGGGTACAATAATGTTGGTGTGGCTCTTAGATGACAGATCGTACCCATGTGAAACGGGGTCGTAATGGGCCTGTATATCATGAGCCGCTCGTAATGGGGGCTATTATGCGGGGCTCACAATGCTTGACTAACTGTCGTGGCGGCCGGTCTTCCATGTTTACCCGGATGCTACGGCAGGACGGGTAATTCTTTGTGCTTACCTTCTTAAAGGATCCCCTTTGGGGCACCACGAGAACGTGGATGCGAAGTCGCCGAATAGGTAATCGGTTGATCGCTTCTCCTGGAGTATAATAATGATGTGGGATTGAGTCACACTACACTCTTATGATGGAACATACATCCTGCGAGAGAAATTGAGCCGTGGCCGGTGATGGACATTAGGAGTCCGAAATCAATATCCGAGCTGCCGTGGTGGACGTTCATCAATTGACCCAGGATGCATCGGCTCCTCTGTAATGTAACTCTACTCCTGCGTATCTTCTTAATAGCCCCCACAAAAGATAACTCTGAAACTGGGTCAAACGAAGCAAACGTAGAAAAAAATTTGACCATTAGAGAGGAAGATGGAAATTTTAAACAAAAATACATTTTTTTCAGATTTCGGCCGAAATTCACGAAAACTGAAAGTTGAATGAAGTTACTGAAACATCCTCCCTACAGCTTCGACCTTGCACCAAGTGATTTTTATCTCTTCTGCCACAGCACCTGAGAAGTTTGAATTTCAGAACCGATGCTGAAGTTCAGCAGGCCATCTTGGCGTGGTTGCACGACCATGACGCTGACTTCTCCTGTGCTGGTTTCGATAATTGATATATCAAGGAACAAATTCTTTGACAACCATGGCGATTATATAGAGAAGTATTATGTACAATTGCCTTACTATGTTGTACATCTCTTTTAATTCAAGGTTATCCATCAAAGGGCTTTTTATCTTACTTTTTCAACTCCCTTCAAACGTAGCATATAATTCCATGTACTCTTTATTTTATTGTAATAAGACTCTTTAGTCAGCCAGCATTTCTTAATTTTTTTATATAATTTCCTGAAAATTATTTCTTATTGCATAATCACTTTATTCCAAAAGAAAATGAGACATATGAAGTGTTCTAAAGGGGTTTCATCCTTGGAAGTGTGAAATACATATTTGAAGAAGTACTAATTCATTATTTCTAATGAAAAGTATCTCATCGAAAATTTCTATTTTTTAAAGATACGGTTAGTGTTCCCTTATATCTTTAAGCCTTTCAGGAGTAACTTTTTCTTAATTCTTTGTAATTGGAAAATAAATTCCAAATAGTTTCGTTTATAGTCGTTGAGAAATGGACAATAATATAATTTAAGTTTCATTTTCCTGAATTTTGTTGTCATTTTTTGATGGTCGCAAGCCCTAACAGCAGCTTCTTTGTCAGAGTTCGAATTAGTGCCTGAATGTTATAAATGAACTCTTGAAAGCCAAACTTTGTTAAAGGTCGAAATTCACTTTTTCTTTTCAGAAAGGGAATATAATGATTAATTTCGATTCGATTACCGGCATTTCTCGAGTGTATGATTTTTTTGTTCTTTTCTTCCTCCCTTTTTGCTTAAAATAAGAAATCATTTCGTTGAAGTTGAACGGATGACCAACCTGGCCGCTCAGAGGGGTTTCAGTGGTACCGCTATAAAGGGTGGTCGCTTAGAGAAGTTTTATTGTATTTATATAATACACATAAATATTGAAACCTTAGTAGCAACTCATGTGAAATGAGAAACAAACCTCATTTCACAGACATAAGATATAAAATAACAACACATCTTCATCACATCTTTAATTTAAAAAAAAATTAATTTATTGCATTTTTTAATTTTGTGGAAACAAAACTCAATTAATCACAGACATGCAGCCATGTCGTTTGTAAAAACAGTATTTTTTTTGGCATGAAAAGTCTTTCCTGAAAAAATGACTTTTAGAATAATTAAATTAGAAATGCATAAATAAATTCTTTGCTGGAAACATTTTCAATGTATTGATGTTAAAGCTCTATAAAAATGGAATAAAGCAAATAAACAGCACTCAAATTATTATGAATTTTTAAAATTTTAATATACTAATTTATTCGACATCACAAAAATGTTCGAGATTTGTTTAAATATCAACTATTAGCGGGAAACTATTCTTCATGTATTCCATTGAGACCTAATTATGGAGAGAGCTTCATTTTGAATAATTAATTGGACAGAAAAATTTATTGTTTTGTAAGAATTTTCCGGTTAAATGAGCACGCTCTATTAGAAATAAGAATTTTTCCTAAACAAGGAATTTTAAAATGTTCTTTATTGTTCTTTAAACCTCTGAAGATGGATTCTCTTTGCGAGGTTTAACATTTGAATAATACAGTGTGTCCCAGAAATATCTTTATTTTTTAACATTAATAACAAAAATGCTAACAAATTAAATGAAATGCAGTTTGCGGCAAAAGAATGAAGAAATCTAACAGTCGTTTTTTACAGTTCATTCAATGTAGCACTACGTGAGACCCTTTTGTAGCACGCAAAATGTCCAATCTATACTCGATTCCCCGTCAATTATTTTTTAACACTTCCTGTGTCTTTAAACTTCTGTATTTATGCATAATTCGAAGGCACACTTGGTGGACTTCTATCGCACTCGGCGAAACTTTCTTTGTGCAGTTTTTGTTTCCGCTAACCACAATACACACTGCGCTTTCTCTTGAGAGAGGCCATCATTTTCGTTCCTTATTACTGCTGCCGATACATTAGCGCCATCTACCTCAGACTATTGATGCTAAAAAACAAACGTAATATTCTATCTCTTTTCCCGTAAACTGCATTTAATTTTACTTTTTTGCATTTTTGTTATTAATTTTTAGAGTAGTGTTACGAAGCTGTGGAGTTGTTTCCCTGACATGTTAATCTTATGACAAGAAAGAGAGTTTTTAAAAGGTTTTACTTGAAGCTAATCCAAAGAACCCTGACTTTCTAGAAAAATCCTGGGGAACATTTTGGTGACAAAATGAAGCTTTTATAAAATTCAAAAATTATGGTACTATCTCTACTGGGAACGGAAATTTAGAGAACCTTCGAGAGATTTCTATGCGACGTGATATTCTTTCTGAAAAGGTATAAAAAGCAAGACAACGAGGAAGCAGTTATCTTTGGAGCTTTCGCCGCAATGCAGGCTGGTGACCTGATAGACATTGAGCGCTATTGAAAGTGTTGTTACTAATATTTATAAGTGATTTACTGTCTGCTTGTGTTATTAATTTATAAAAATGCTGATTAGTTTTATTGTCTCTGAAAATACTTGTTTTCTAAAAAAATTGGTGGAATAAAGTGTCATTGTTGTGTGTAATAAAGAGTCATTGTTTCGTTGAATAAAGAATCATTGCCGCTATTGAAAGTACTGTTACTTTTATTTATAAGCGATCTACTGTCTGCTTGTGTTATTAATTTATAAAAAT
>BGPR01009814.1:20180-36879 GCA_013235015.1 Araneus ventricosus | reverse complement strand
TTATTTATAAGCGATCTACTGTCTGCTTGTGTTATTAATTTATAAAAATTCTAATTAGTTTCGTTGTCTGTGTTAAGACTTGTTTCCGGAAAAAATCGTGGAATAAAGAGTCATTATTTTTTCATAATCCTGCTTCTTGGACTACATTCACGTACACTCGCCAAACGATTTTTAGTAACAATAGTAAAGGTCTTCCTCGGCAACCGTGTGTATTTTCAAAAACATAATTTTCCGTGAATGCGTATTATATTTCCTCATTAAAAATCTTGCATGTTTTGAATAGTTCTACCCAAATCATATTATTCTTTAACTAATTAGTTGGGGCATCTCCTTAGAATCCAGCATGTGGATCTACAACCACAAAAACGAGAGTCGTCGGAGACATCGAAGATTTCTCCTGAAGGATCAGATGATAAAACATAAATTGGAGGTGGTGAAAATACATCTGAAATTCATTAGCTTGCAAAGTTTAGGGAAGAACTGATTTCCCTCTATTTCGTAGTGAATAATATGTTGTCGTGAAATGTACACTACAGCTATCATACAGTTTATCCTAAAATTACGTAAAAAGGTGCTCTTGAAGAAAACCGGACTTCCGCAAAATGAATGGATCAAGCATCAGATGAATTGTCCATCAATTCGTTGAGCCTGGAAGCTTCTCGGTTTTGTTAGGGTTGCACCTGAAACCAGTGACGACATAAGTGGCTGAGACTTTTCAACGGTTACTGTTGAGCACATCAAGCAGTTTAACTTAGTTTGGTTACACCAACCTCCAGTTTTGAAGCATCACACGGAACTCTTCATTTTGAACCGCGGTCAGATGACGTATTTGTAGATGATAAAGCGAGTGTATTGGCATCTATTAACCCAAAAAGAAATGTAATGGCAAGGATAATATTTACCAATCTACTGGAGGCCCAGAATATCTATTTATTTTGGATTAAAGCTCATTCTGGCTATTTTGGAAATGAGCAGGCAGATCATTTTGCAAAACAAGCAATTGAAATATCATCTAATGTTCTGACATTGAAACAATCAATATCACATCTAAAAAGGGGCCTCCAGAAAGATTTGTTGACTAAGTGGCAGAAAATTTGGACCGATGGTGACACGGGCAGATCGACTTATTTAATAGCTGCAAAAGTTTCTTTTAAACCACTTCACTGGAATAGAGAAGACATTTTATTTTTCACCAACCACGGTCCATTTCCAATATACTTTCATCGTTTCAAGTTTGCACCCTCACCATTTTGCAGTTGTAGCGAAATTGGTACCCCATTGCACCAAGCTACATCAGGCGTATTTACTTTATCATGGCATATGAAGCTTCCTGCCATACAACTTCAAGATCAATGATTTAAGAATGTAGGCAATAACCAACTTTCAAGGAAAAAGATTAAATTAATAATCAAACATATTCATGAATATGAATTCCTATTCAAGCCAGATTCAGTGTCATCAACTAAATGTTCCAGACTCAACAACTAATTGTTTTAGTGTGTTTTGAATAAGACTGATACAGTGAAACATCTTGAACAGACAGAACTGCTTGAACTGCTTTTATCTTAATAATTTTTTAACTGATATTTTTCATTTTTGATTCTGTACATTAGTATTGCAAATTTACATTAGTATAGCACATAGTTTTGCAAATTTTCTTCTTCAATAAACTGGTTCGGACGTTTGGTTGTGGGGGGGGGGGGGATGGCTCTGGTGTTCGTCACCCTTATGCCCATTTAAAACCGATGAGGTGACTTTAACCCCTTCGGGACGGCTGCTCGCTGAAGGAAACGTGCCCACTGGCCGAGAGCTTTCAAGAGCATTCTGTGCCCACCGGCCGAAGCATTTTCTCCCGCTAAGCCTAACACGCATTAAAAGTGCGCGTTACATAGTAATGCATAAAAAGTGTCCTTTACATAGAAATGAAACCATTTTTAAATGTGCGGTAAACGATATCATATTCTAAATCATAAAAAGTTTAATTAAAATACTTGATTTTTAATAATAAAAAATATAGTGTATTTTCCTATAATTGAAAGTACCTAAATAAACGCTAGATTATTGATGCAAAATTCGAAAATATAGGAAAAAATAAATATTTACATTCAATATTATAAAATACTTCAAGAAAATTGTGATTAACTCTTCAAAGCCTTCTGAAAAATCTTTTATTTTAGGACTCCACTGACATGATGGATATTGGAATCGATATATTAGCATTATCCTCTTCTAATTCAGAATTTGATGATTCAGAACTATCTAAAGAACTCTAATAATTTATTACTTTATCACTATCGTCGAAAAATTCCATAGATTTGTCATTTAAAAATTTACATATTTCCTCCTCGGAAAGTTAACTCGTTCTTTTAGCAATAACTGCAAAAATAAAACAGAGAGGCATAAAAACCCTTCATAGAATATCTCCCATAAAATCTCAGCCCAAGCGAGAGGAGAAACTATAAACAATCACGCTAAAATGAGTTCAAGAGCTCTTTAATACATGCTTCTATTTACACTCGCCAGCACGTGTTTATGTTTATATGTCAAAAATCAAATAATTCTAATAGAATGATTCACAGACACGTGGCCGACTACAATCTGACCGCGTAGAGAGAAATACTAATGTACAGAACCAATCTTTTGAAAGAAACATGGAATAGTAACGCCATCTGATGGAAAACATTTTGTTCCAAAAGCATATGTGCGGCTCTCGGCCCAGAGCAGAACTTTCGCCGTAACGCAAGGATGCGGCGCTCGGCCCTGAGATGAGTCCAGCTGAAACGCACATATGCGGCGCTCGTCCCGAAGGGGCTAGTAGTCATAGGTATCGGGGTTTCAAAGTGGCGTTAGGTCAGATGAAGATACCTGAGGTGGCATTTCACTCCAAACTTCCGCGCTACACTAGCGGAGGGACGTTTGACTCACTATGCATGGTTTAACGTGCAGCAAGCCCAATGCGCGATGGGCCTTCAGTGGAATCGGGTTTCGAACCTGAAACCCTCTAGCCTCAAGGGCGACACCTTAGCAAAAGGCCACCGCGGCCTCCGAAGACATCACACAGAATGAGGAAGAATCAGTAAGGCTGGGCATATAGCAAAACATAACAATACACCACTTCATGTCCTTGCAACCATAACCTTTAAGGTTATTTATCTTTCTGTTAAAATGGGAAGTTTAATATGGGCAATATAAGTAAAGTTAAAATATTTGAATTTTAATTTAGAAGTCTAGAATCCTGATTTACAGAATTTGTGATACTAATCGAAAGATTAAAGAAAACAAATTTTTTGAATAAAATATTTTTTATTAACAAATTTTTAAATTAGTTTACTGCCAAACAAATAGATTTATTCTGATTATGATGCACACGATAAGGCAGAGAGAACAATTCACATACAATTATACATAAAACATAATAAAACATTATTAGCTGCAGATTGCAAAATAAACTTCAGCGCTTTCATGAACACTCAAAATATTTTCATTGAAATTTTACTCTAAACACATTAGAGCCAGAACTGAAAAGGGTAAGAACTTATTCTGTTTTTTTTAATGTGTAAGCAAGTCTAAAAACTCACGTGAGATCTTATGCAAGGAATCGAAAGAATAAGCAAAATGTTGCCTTGCCATAGAAAAATGTAGATTTGGAACACGCACTGAAAGTTCACAATTTATTGGTTGTATTGTTTCGCTCCTATATTTGTTTTCGAGATTTTTAGCAATAATCAATTTCGTTCAAAGGAACTGAACATTACGTTGCATTCTTATACGCCACTCGACGTTCATCAGATTGACACATATTGTCGCATTTTTCTGTTGCGAAACAATAAAATCTTTCCGGCTGAAAATTTCATCGCTGAAAATTTTCTCGAACCACAAATTATTGTTGAATATCATTGAAGAATTCTTGCTAGTCATAACAACCACTTCTTTTTCAGGATCATCGGTCTCTGTGTAGGGGCAAGAACCGAGAAGGCCTAACTGCCCTCGGGCCCCGCAATGCACCACTTTCTTACACGTTAAGACAAGCCAATCTAGTTACACAAAGGAATCTCTCCCAGCCAGGTGACGTTCGACAGTTCACACACAAAAACTTCCGCCGTTAAAAATGGCGAGCATATAGTTCCGCCAAATAAAAGTAATTTACAATTTATTAAACATTAAAACATTAAAAGAAATTACATAAAAAGTTAAAGCAATTAATAATTAAGTTGATTACTACAAAAATAAAAATGATAAATTGAGATAATTATAAAAACTGTAAAAAATGCCGTTGATAATTTAAATGTTGCCACAAGATAAGAAACAAACTTTGGTGGCGAAAATCTAAATTATTTAAAAGTACTGGTAAAGCCGAAAAATGATGTAGTTGCATTTTTGCAATCTAACACTCTCTCAGACCTTACCAAAGTCCTCTCAGTGCTGCCTAATTAATAAAAGCTACCACAAATGTTAGCAAGAGCGAGTCCATTAGGATGGACTGCTATTTTGTATCACATTACTAAATTTTGTGGTATCAAAGAGCTTGTTCATTAATAAATAATTGCACATAAAATAACTGTTCACAAGTAATAACTACATCCGATGGAAAAACTGTAAGATGAGAAAAAGGTTGAAAACTGGATTTACATTATTTTTGAAAAAACTATATTTTTATTATATAAATTCCTATATAGAATATAGAATTTCCCTACATGTACACATTTTGCGTACATTGCAATGATTATCAAAAAGCTGCAGATGCATTAAATAATGAAGAACACTGACAAGTAACCCATTTTTCAAAAAGTGAGCGGAAAACTGTGCCGCGATGGAAAATCACCGTGAATGCCTTTGATGATGAAAGAACTTACTGGCCTATCAAAACCACCTGCTGTAGTAAAAGATCAAAATCGCTTCTATCTCTCTTTTAGTAGTCAAAATCCTTTTTCTATATATTCCAGAAGAATTGCAGTGTAAAACTAAGGTTTAGGGTCCGCAGCCGCTGGAAGGCTGTTTGGAGATGTGTTAGCATTTTTTTTTGGGTACGCAGCCGTTCCTCTCCACTTTGGATCGTCAACTTTGTGTCGCCATAAGGATGACTTTTTTGGAGTTGTGTTACATTTTTTTGGGGTGCGCAGCCGTTCCTCTCCACTTTGGATCGGCAACTTCTTGTCGCCAAGAGGAAGACTGTTTGGAGAAGTGTTAGCATTTGTTTTGGGTGCGCAGCCGTTCCTCTCCACTCTGGATCGTCAACTTTGTGTCGCCAAGAGGAAGACTGTTTGGAGATGTGTTAGCATTTGTTTTGGGTGCGCAATCAGCCTTTCATTGGTCTCTTTCGCATGCGATGCCTATGGCATCTGAAAAGGAGAAATTCTGCACGCGATGCCTGCGGCATAAGAAGTGGATTCAGGGCAAAATTTTTAATCTTAAAAAGAATCACCGGCTTCACTTTCAGCAAAGCGGGTACCTAGTAGCTTCGCTGGTTAATTGAATGTTAGGAATCCAAGTTTTTTAAAAGTCCAAAATAAGTTCTCTCCTCAAAACTTTCCTTCGCAAAATCAACAGGAACGAAGAGCACGGCAGTCTAAACAAATCCGTTCGCAAATGATCTGAACTGTCAAAATTCAAACCGAAGAATTCCAACAGAAGTATTAATCAAATTCGGTTAATTCGACCAATTAAATCGACGAAAGCAAAGAGGAGACCAAGTAAAACGAGGAGCAAGAACGGCGATGCGCAAGACACGAATATAAAGATCGCTGCGCACATAAACCAAATGTTCTCACATCTCTATACCGTCCTCCTCTTGGCGATAATGAATTGACGATCCTTGAAGTGGGGAGAAACAGCTTTAGTTTAACCGAATTACAGATTAGAAATAAAATACGAAAATTTCCTAGATTATTATTAGCATACATAATCCATCAAATTATACTGTTAGGAAAAATCGTCCGGTGGGTATACGTGAATATAGTCCAACAAGCAGGATAATAAAAAAGTCCAACAAGCAGGATAATAAAAAATAATGACTCTTTTATCCACAAAAATTTCAGGAAACAAAACGTAGCACAGGAAAAAAAAATATCAGCACTTTTATAAAAGCCGTTTCAGAACTTATAAAAAAATGCCTCATTTCGTTTTTTTCATGAAAATATTTTTTTAATTGGCTGTAATCCCTTCAAACGAAATTAAGTCATTGTAGATAATTTTCACAGCAAAAAATTAAAGAATGATTATAAATTTGTTTATTTCAATTAATTTTATGAGCATCAAGATAATTTTGACTGTCATGGCAGTCGGCGCGTTTAATGTAAAAACACACGAAGAGAATAGATAGTATTGTTACAAAAATCGTTCTGTGGGTGTATGGCGGAAACCGTCCAACACACAGGATAATGGAGAATGAAGGTTTAATCCCAATGATTCAGGAAAACACGTAGCACAGGTAACAGGAATAATAGATCTTGAACAGATTAGCAACGCAACAGACAGCAATTCACAAGTAATAACCGAAACAGCACTTTCAATAGCGCTGAGCTCACGGGCTGTCCAGATCGCATAGCAGACGAAACTCTCAAGTCGTTCCAGTCGATCAGCACACACTCTGTGGTTCAAGAGCTGTCCTTTTATACTCTCCCCGACAGGCCGTGACGTCACATGGAATTATCTAGTACATTAAAGCTTATATCATCTGCTAATAGATATATCGAGAAAAGGATCGCATTTTCTGGAGTCTTCGATTTGTCGCCAAGTGCGCCAAATTTGATGCGAAGTCGCCAAAATGGTCGCCAAGGTCAGGGGCCTAGACCTGGTCGTTGCTGGTCATTCCATGGTTACCCCTGTAACACTCACTTCCCAACCTGAAGACTAGCGAAGCAGGAAAGCGACATTACATTTTTGTATCAGTATCTTATTTAAAACAGTTTCTTGCGTATTAGCATCGTTATTTCAAAATTGCTTGAACTATTTATATCAGAAGAAATACTGAAATATTATTTTCTCAAATTGGTATCTCTATTTCTTCATAGATTATTGATTGAAGTAAAATATATTCTTTGATCCAGTTATCACATGTGCCATTCTGAATAGTCTTACTATTTTAAAGAGTTTTTCTGTTCTTATAAAGCTATGAAGAAGAAAAGCTGAGAGAGACATTACGACAATATTTTGGTATCAATTTTTTTAACATTTCATCTGTAATCTAGTTCAATTAAAATTCATTTCACCCCAGTGTTAAAGCTCATTTTACTAAATGAAATAACCTAGAATGTATATTTTGTTGAAAGAAGACTTCCCAAATAGTAGGTGCGAGACTACTAAATGCTCAAGTCTCATTGCACACATGCCAATTCTTTTCAACACTGGTTACATTAGAGATAAGCTTATTTTGCATTGAATTGCGCTCCCTGCAACAAATTGCCAGATATCGAGGCACTGTCCTTAATTAACTTATTCAGATTCTACTGCGTTCAATTAAATAAGTCGATAAATTAGTTTTCTCTGCTAAAGGGCACAAAGTTTATCGAGAAAAATAAACTCGCTTTAGCTATTTAAATGGTTGAGCGCGACGAAAAGCAATTTAGATATGTCTGCTGATTTTTCACACAAAATGAAATTAAAATTGAAACTTTGTTGCATAGAGAGTTTCAATATATCGATACGAATTTATATTTTGAGAGAATAAATATTTTGTTTCCTTGTTAAATGTAATCAAAAGTAATATCTTAAATTTCAATTTCTAATCTAAATTATTTTATACAGTTTTGAGCTTATGGAAGAAAGTATTTTTTCTAAGTAACTAGATATGTAGATTATAATTTACGTTAAGTACAGTTAAGTCGTTAACGCGTAAAAGTGGAAATGGTAAATTTTTCAACACTTCAAAATCTTATGAGATGAATTAATTGAAATATGTTCATGACAGAAAAAAAAGGAATAACAAATATGTCTTTACAACATTGTAAGTGGGCATGCTTTGGTCTTATTTAATGATTATCCTCTTAGAGAAAGTTTGCAAATGCACAAGAATAAATAAACAAAACAGATCCAATACAACTTCTTCTCTGTTCGTAGTGCAGACATTCTTACATTACTACACTCTCGTTGTTTTAAGCTATAAAACTAAGTTTGAAATAAAGTTTGTAAATTCTAAATTTTGGAAAATTAACTTATAGGATTTATTTTACTGGAAAATTAGCGTTGAAAGAGTCTTAGACTTTCCATAAAAGTTAGGAACTGATACTGATTCTATACCGAAAGGCCTCAAATGACCTCTCCAGAAAAGAACGGCCGGCGCCTGAAATGTCCAAATGTCACTGCGAAATTCCCGTCTCTTTCTTTAAGTGTGATTGACTTAAAGCTTGAGGCGCCTTCTTTGTTCGTTATAGAATCTCATTTAAGCCGAATCCTTGTAGTAAATCCCCCTAATGGCCATCAGCTAAAGGGAGTCCTCATTTGTATATTTTACCTAACAACGTTTATAGATTAAAAACTTATACGTTGCAAAACTTTTCTTATTCTGTTAACCTTACAAACTTGCTATAATCGTTGCAATATTTCATGTTAATTTCGTTAACTTATTGTTTTGTTATTTATTTTTGCTAATATCTTTCAATTTCTATGTATCTGTTGGCGTCCTTTATGTTGGAATGTCTTCCTCCCGGAGAACCAATCTACGCTTTAAAACCAAAAGTTTATGTTGGCTCTCTTGGGTGTTGAAAGAAGGAATATAAAAAACATTAAGGATTCAAAAAGTATTATTTAAAAAAGATTTAAAGCTAATGCTACGAATGAAGCTGTGACCACATTTCTAAAACCTTTATTTCTGGTATAAATATAGTATTTCTATTAGCTATAAAATTTCTTTATTGTTATTTTAAATTCTACTTCGGGCCGCAGTTTTCCATCACTCATCTAGACAGCTGCAAAATGGGAAGCCAGTCATCAGGAAGGCACTCAAAAAAATCTGCTTCTAATAACCAATGATGCATTTTCAAAGCGCGATACTTATCTGACATATAAGCAATCAACTGCGTGAACGATTGATAGTTTTCCTTAAGGTTTGCTAATTTTCGTGACTCGAACCTGTCTAATTATAATTAAGAGAGTGTGGCTTTGCTTCTTTGAAATTCTCTAATCCGCAGGAATCACAGAGGGAGTCCCGTGTTGAATGAGACACGATCTATTCAGTCTTTTAGCAGGTGAAGAACTAAAAGTGTTCCCCCGCTCCTGTTTTCGGCGGATGGGTGGCACTTGGCCAAAAATGTTTCCTCATCCATCACCGGAAGTACCCTCATTAATTCGGCATCCAGTGCTGTTTTATCAATCACGTCGGTTCATTTGAGATCGGCAGGGGTCCGAATCCCTCCTGCAGGACGTCCATAGAATATCTAACCTCAGTAGTTTCGAGATGCACATCTGACCACTGCAGCATTTTTGGATTAAAGGAAATCATCAATATGTTCTAAAATTAGTATGCATTTTCTTCAGTTTTGAGGGGGGGGGGAAGGAATACCTTTCTTTTAAAAAATGCATGTAGATTTCGTATGTTCTCAGCAGAAGTATGAGAAACTTTTGAAAATATATGAAATTAACTCTTTACAACATCCGTAGAATATCTAACCTCAGTAGTTTTGAGATACAGATCTGAACACTGTCACAAATTTGGGATATTTTAAATCTTCAAGATGATGATATGCATTGCGGTCATAAATTATTGGACCCAGTTTAAAAATTAATAAAAAAAACTAATAATATTACAACAGCAGTTTTTTTTCTTAAATGAGAGAGTAAATAAAAAATGCTTTTTCAGATAGGTGGCCTACCATTACGGCGTTCTAAATTTGCTACAGCGAGAGATTTCCGTACGCAATGGCTACCCATCAGCAGAAACCGAGGCGCATGTTCTATTTTCCTTCTTTAGTTTTCCTTGAATACCGCGAAAGCTATTCAGTTTTCGAATAAGAACTGATTCAACAAATGATGGAGCGTAAAATTCTCTATAAGTGCATGCTTTAATTTTAATTTTATCTTTAATAATTTTGCAGATAATAGCTGTCAATTATGGGAGACGTCCAATAATTTACGACCACCTAGACCGCCGTAATGGCGTGTTACGTATCTGAAAAAAAAATTTAACGCGCTCTCATTTAAAAAACCCAAGTTGCAACATTATTATTTTTTATTATTAATTTTCGAAACCGGTCCAATAGTTTATGACCACCTGTAATTGTATAAATTTGCTTTTAATTTCAGTAAAGTATTTTCTTTTTTAAATAACGCAAATCGGATTCATAAGTTTTCAGCATATGTATGAGAGAGAATTGAAAAGTCGATGAAATATCAAAGGTAGCAAAATATGAAAAACATAAATCAAAGTTTGCGAGTAGGAACATTATGAAAATATTGCTCCTTCACAAAGAATTGTTATATTTCAAAATAATCTTGATTGTTTCTTTATTCACAGAAAACACTATTAAATTTGTAATTGCTAAGACATGTCGTTTCGTCCGGAAAAATATTTATCATAATGAACTAAAAGCCATCAGGAAGAACAGAGCATTCTGGATGGACGAATTTTGAGCAGATGCCGTTTAGTTAGATTTTACATCGCTTAAGGAACATAATTTACCGAAAGACATCATTTCTATTTCTTCCTCTTTTCTATCTGTACAATTCAGAAGTACAACAATGCCTTTTAGTATCTTTACATCTTGAATGAGACAGTTCTGAAAATGTTCTCATAATTCAATTTCTTTTCTTCTGCGTTTAATAAAGGATTACCAAGAAAGAGTGTCGTTTCTTTGTATGTTAGTCTGACTTTCGCGCGACTATATGTTTTATGATAAACATACGTTGTTAGTCTTTTTTAACGTAGGACCATGTTCCTCCCAAAGGGGTATCAGGAAAGAATATGATTCACGCGCCAAAACGCCACAGAAACCGTTGTATGGGGGATTCTCTATATCTCGGTAACTACATATGTTGAAAACATACCTAATGTCTTATTTTAGAGATAAAGGGTAACAACAGAAGTTACGAAAAAGATTTGAACATCAGAATTGTGGTTCAGCGACTACTGAGTCGGAAAATACGAATGAATTGGTGATATCACACGCATGAGGTGCGCGCGCACATTTGACTGATGCTCTCGCTTGCCACGTTTTCGCGAGAGAGATTTCGTGATTCAGTTGAAAATTTTGTTTTGACAAATTTAATACAATAATGGCTCCAAATGTAAATTTACAAGGGTGGACACGCCAACGCGATACCAAATGAGGTATAGAGAAGTTAAAAAAAGAATTGTTGGAGAAGGATAAGCAACAAAAGAAACAGCAGGAGAAGAAGAAAAAAAGCAGCAGGAGAGGGCACGAAAGAAACAACAAAATAAGGAGCGTTCGGCCTTACTTGCAAAAGAGAGATGTAAACGATATTATGGGAATATAAACATTGTCAAGAACACACCATTGTCAAGAATTTACCATTTTTAAGAACATTCCATTGTCAAGAATTTACCATTGTCAAGAACATACCATTGTCAAGAACATTCCATTGTCAAGAACATACCATTGTCAAGAATATACCATTGTCAAGAACATACCATTGTCAAGAACACACAATTGTCAAGAACTTACCATTATCAAGAACATTCCATTGTCAAGAATTTACCATTGTCAAGAACATACCATTGTGAAGAACATTCCATTGTCAAGAACATACCATTGTCAAGAACATACCATTGTCAAGAACTAATGGGTTCATCTATCCGGATCGTCCTGATTTACCGTCGCTAGATCCAATAAGTGAACGTCTAATATGTCCTCGCTTGCCATTCATACAAATTCGACGGTTGAGAGCTGAAGGCTACGCTGTTGCTTGACAAGTAATTAATGTTCCAGTTGATGCCAACACAACAGTACCGCATTTTCAGAGAAACTCGGATGATGATCAAGCATTCAATGTGAACATCAAGAAACTTCTAATTCATAAATCTATTTACTTGAGTGGTGTAGTGAGAAAACGCGTTGTAAGAGCTTGGTTGCAATATTTGCTGGAGTATTGGAGAGCTGGTAACTTTGAGAAAGAATAATATCGCGAGTAAATTCGATAAACAAAAGAGAATCGCGAGTAACAAAGAGAAACCGAGAAACTTCAAGAAACAAAAGAGTCACGCGAGTAAAGTAGTCCTACGACTTTAACATCAGCAGCTATTTGAGAAAGACAGCCTCCCGTCATTTTTAAAAATCTTTCGTCCTTTTCTTCAGAACAATGTTCAATAAAAAATTATCAGACTTCACATAGACGATAAATAAGCAGCTGCACGATATTGTAAAGCGCAAAACATAACACAGGTCTGCAACCAAAAAACTGCATAGGATGTTTTAACTGTTTCTTATAGATTTTGATTCACTGAAACCGGGAAAAATAGTTAAAAAATTCCATCACGTCAGATTTTCTTGCAAAACTCATGTTTGTAGTTTAATTAAGCGTAAAATTTTTCTTTTTGAGCCTGAAATCTGGTATCATATTCTTGAGTCAGAAAACCATATCCAATATAATAATTTTATATATTAATTTTATATTTCTGAAAGTGACACCCGCCTTCAAGTTTGGATGATATCCGGAGTGATTCTGAGGATGGAGACACATTATTACCTCACCAGGACGAATCTAGCTCAGATCTCTTTGTGGATGAGAGACCCCAACCATTTTCTCAGAGCGAGCTTAATGATCTTGTTAGATATTTAGGCCTTTCTAAAGATGGAGTTAAATGGCTATGGTCAAGACTGAAAAATAAAAATATGCTGACATCTGGAACTTCATTCTCCTGGTACAGGCACCGAGAGAAGGAATTCATCCAGTTTTTCTCCAAAGAGAAAAATTTCGTTTTTTGTAATGATGTTCAAGGGCTAAAGAAGTGCTTTGACGTAGAATATGATCCATCTGAGTGGCGTCTATTCATAGATTCGTCTAAAACAAGCTTTAAAGCAGTATTGCTGCCTAATGGTAATTCATTTACATCGCTTCCTTTAGGACACTCTGTGCATTTGGAAGAAAACTATAATGATTTGTCTATGACTTTTGAGAAAATCAACTATCAAGAGCATCGTTGGATGGTAGTGTTAAATATGTCATGAAGGAATAGTTTTTTGTTTCTTTTTTCCAATTATAAGAAAAATCATGCATAGTTAAATGTAATAAAATAATGATTTTTTTTCATCGCAGTTGTGCTTTTTTAATTCAAACTCACCGTATTTTGCAAAAACACTCTACGTGATGAAGGGAAATGGAAGTCATTTTTGGATTTAGCACCCTAAAAAACATAAAATTTACCACAAATATCCCATGCAGCTGAAAAAAATTGTTTTTTTTTGCAGACATGTGTAATTAGACCGGAAACCTTTGGTCAGTGCAAGCATCTAATAGATTCGAATGCAATATGTATCTATTACTGGTTTTAACGAATAGCAATTTTAATTGAAAACATGAAAAAAAGTTGATTATTAGTGTCATGTATTCGACTTACGTTCTCAACAGAATTTTTCCTTTCACCCTTGAGTTTCACTTTAGAATTCAAAATTTCGTAGAATACCTTTTCTTTAAGAAAATATAGCCAGTGAAGGAAATTAAATCTTTTTCCTACTTTCTTCAATAATTTCAGTTTTTTCCATTTTACCTTACAATCTTTTCTTATTTTGAAAAGAGTTCCCTTAAGAAACCATGCCCCAAATTTTTTTTTCAGACATGACAAAGGACGGAAACAAGCATCTGCACAATAATATAGAGTGCACAACATAATTAGGTTGGAAATACGAGTATAATTTCAAAGCGATTTTCGCGACAGAAAATTTGAGATCTTTGCTTTCTATAGTTCGAGAAAATCCATGCTTCTTTTGGGGACAATAAAAGGAAGCAATTGAAGTTTGCTCAACTATGGAAAATTACTTGTTCTGCAAACTGTTCCAAAAGGGCAGAAACACCTTTTACCTTCTGACTCGAAGGATTCGAATTATTCCCTTTTGGAGTTTCGCAATCTAAAGGATTGCTCCCCATATTTTACACGCTTCGACGGCGCAAATAATTCTCTTTTCTTTCACGGATGAGAGAAGAAAAAATGGCAAAAAGTTGGAAAATTTACTTTGTGGACACCTCCTCTGTCATTCCTTTTGTTTTGGCTGTTTTCAAATTTAAATGAGATCGTTTCCTTTGTTGTTCTTCGAAAACATTTTAAAAGTCCATGAGTCTGTGACGAACGATTTATTCTTTTGGGTTTTTTCTCCGCCTTTTCGTATAACAAGAACACTTTCAGTATTTTGAAATATATTCCGCACTTGAGCGAAAATATTTTATTGAGTGTTTGATTTGTGGACGGCAGGTCCAACGTAGATCCTGGAGACCATTTTGTGAAGGGTTTATTTTTTTATCATTTCCGCATTTGGGACATTTCTCAACGTTTTATTCGGTGCCGTTCTTACCTGAATTTTCACACATGAATAGTTTAAAAAATGTTTAAGTTTAAAATGCTGTTTTGAATGGTTTACTTCATAAAAACTTCAATAAATGCCTTCTCAACATTCCGTAGTTTTAAAGATGAGATAAGCTGTAAATCCTCGATTTCACGAAGACAGAGTTAATTATTAAAACAGATATACAGATGGATCGTTGAAATTAAAACATTTTTTGACAATAATCTAACAATGTATGTATAAAATGCACAGAGAAAATAATTTTTAACAATTACAAAATTGAATTCTTAATTTAATGATTAACAAAACAAAAAGAAAAAACGTTTTTCTTTGTTATTAATGGTTAAGTGTTAGATGTTAGGTGGTATTAAGTGCCATTCTGTTAAGATGTTAGTAACATTTCGAATCATAAATATACTTTTAAAAACAAGTAATATAAAAAAAATCAAGTCGATACCTACTTAGGTAAACAAAGAAAAATTTATTTTAGAAATTTTTTCTCCCATATAAAACTAAAATTAATTAATTAAATTTAATTAATGAATTAATATTTGAAAAAACTGTATTAACATCAAGTGTCATCCACTACAAGTTTAAAAAAATGTATTTGAACTTGAGTGGATGAATAAAAAGTATTTTATTGACGATTGAAAATTTGAGCAAGATATATAAATATATATAGAGAGTGTGAACTAACAGTAGGAATTCAATAAAGGTATCTAAAGACACTTCCTAATTGAAATATATATAAGTAAAACATCATTAGGAACAGTGTAAATTAAAAAATATCCGTAAATAGCGCATCTCGACTTCTAAGACATTCCATATTTAACATACGTATACATCGGTGCTGAAGAATGTTGACAAACAAACATTTCCAAAAATTACATTTAAATTTTCCTCAATTACCTCAATTATAATTTTATTATTATAGATTGATTTTCTATAATTTAGTGAAAGTTATGCAGTATTAAAACGTAAAATCTATGCAGAATTCTTCATATCCTAAAAATAATTTTTGGAGTTCTCAGCGAAAAACCAGCGGGAGTGGTCTCCCCTAAACTTTCTCGTATACTTTCTAAGTGGAGATTCGTCAAAATCTCGAGATCGAATTTTTTTTTTACGATTACAATACTTTCTCTGTATACTTCGTATACGAGAAAGTGAAACAAACAAACAAACCTGAAATCAAATATCTGTTGCCACGTTTCAAAAAATATTACTTTGAAGCAGGTGCGATAAAATATAACACTAAAGCGAGATCAATACTAAAGCGAAAATTCTGCTTTGGAATTGAATTCCCAAGAAAACAATTTACACTACCGCAACCGTAACAATTGCAAAAGCGCGTAAATAAAAGATTTACTGAAATAATGAGATCGGTTTGAATTTTATTTAAAACAATAAAAAATTGTTACAATTCATGTTTGAAAACATTATTTATTGTTGTAAATAAAATTTACAACAATAACATATTGCTACTAGTACTCATGCGCATGAGAATCGGATTAAAAGAAATTGAATATGCAATTTGAGCGCTTCTTTTTGATGGATTTGGCCCAAAATTTTATACGGACCTACAGTCATGACGATAAAACTTTGCACCAAATTTTATCCATCTAGCTATTCACGTTTTTGAGTTATAGCGTTCACATGACCGCTGACATACAGACAGACAGACTTCCCGTTGACGGATTTTGTCCAAAATTTGATATAAACCTACAAATTATGTTTAAAGACCACATACCAAATTTCATCCCCGTAGCTCTAATAGTGTTCGAGTTATCGTGTTCGCAGACTGACGCACAGACAGACAGACATGATTCCAAAATTGTGTTTTTCGGACTCAGGGAGGTCTAAAACGCGGAGATTAGTCAAAATCTCGAGTTCGAATTTTTTGACGATTACAATACTTTCTCTTTGTATCGTATACGAGAAAGTAATAATTCTTGGCCCATTGCGAACGTACAGTTTTCAATCTTCAAAAATACTGTGGTAATGCTCTAGATTAACCCTTTGCTATCGGAATGATAATCAGATGCATAAATATACACTTGAGAGTGTAAGGATTTATTCAGTGATTTAGGAAGCTGAAAAATATTGTTATTATTTTGTTTCAATTCATAAAAATTATTCTGTGTGTTTATGCTATTATATGGCTTTTATAATAAATTTTATCCAACAAGAATGTGTAATAGATGCATCATTCAGAATGCAGAGTCTGACTCGACATAAGAGTGCAAAGGGTTAAT
>BGPR01009814.1:0-20170 GCA_013235015.1 Araneus ventricosus | reverse complement strand
TTTGTAAAATCTGGCAGCGGCGCTCACAACGTTCGAAGTCTCCTCTGGTCGGCCCTGTTTGCTATCATGACTGCCATGAACCAACCCAACAGGGTTCTTCTGTCACCTTACGATCGCTGAATAGAGTTCTCGATCAGTCTCCGCAGGAATGCAAAGAAAGAGTTTTTCTGGAAGATCCACTTTTTGGAGGGCAAGATAAATATGAAGGATATCAATTGCAAGTGAGAGAGAGAGGGTTCTTCTTTTATCTGTTTCACTATTCTTTCTCTCCTCTTCCTAGTTGTTTGTTTGATGTACGCGAAAGAATGAAATTTTCTTTTCGAGGAGAGAAGGCAATAAAATTGTGTAACTCCTCGCATTTTTCGTTACACGTAAAGAAAACGTTTCATGTCGCGATTGAACCACCTTAAACATCTGGTGTGTGCTTTTTCAGATAAGTGCTTTTCTGTAGGGATGGCGGTGATTGCAAAAAAAAAAGGTTTTCGGTTAACAGGTTTTTTCACCTCCGGTTTTAAACTGGCTGTTTAAACCGCTCAAAATAACCGGTTTTCGGTTGTTTTTAAAAGGAAACAACGTTTACAGGCAATTTTTTTATTTATAATAATATGCAATAAATAAGTATTAATACAATAAATAATTAATGCAATGAGTAATGATTATAAATAAGCGATTAATACAATATGTAATGATAATAATTGAGTAATAATTCACAACAAAATTTTTTTAACATTGTTCTCACAAGAAATTAATTCATTGGCCAATATTTATGATCGAATCTGCTCATAAAGACATTTTCAGCAATGTGTCGACACCTCTCATCGGAAACAACATCAATCAACGTAGATACTAATATTTCGAAAGCCACAGAACTTCCGACTAAAAATAAATACCTTTTATTTACAAAAAACAGACGCCGCTTGCAGACAAAAATTTTTATTAGTATTGTTTTATATGAAATCAATCCATTGGCCAATATTTATCTGTTCATAAAAACTCTTTCAGTAATCCGCCGACCAACAGACGCCTCGAGGAAGCGGTTGTCAGTGATTGGCCTAAGATGATGAAATTCAAAGCTTTATAACTTAGTAAATTTTAGTCGAACCTAAAATCGAGCCTATCCTCCGACTCGGGTTTTTCACCCGGTTACTGGATTTTAAAAAAATAACCGTTTAAAACCGGCACAAGAAAATAACCAAAAAAAACCGGTTAAACGAACCAAAGAAACCGGTAGGTTTTTCCCATCGCTACTTTGCTGTCGCATTAAAACACGTTTAGAACTCACATCGTTTATGACACTCTTTCAAGATAAAACAAAAGAACACGACTTTTTATTTCCTTTACAGAGGAAATCTCTGATGTTTTCAGAGACGCTTTGCTTAGACTTCTTGAAAGAATGCTGATTTACTGATTATGTTAAATCTGCGAAGAAGGAGAAATGATGAACTTGTTAGAAAATCAGACATCTTTTCTTTGGTGCTTAAATTTCCAGACCTTTCAAAAGATAATGATTAAAGGTGGAATAAAGGATCTCGTGAAAAATCCTTTATTTTGAAACTTTCTGAGAAAATGACATGTTAAAAGAAAGTTTCCAATTGCTTTTTTTATTATTATCTTTAAATATTGTTTCTGGAGAAATATAAGTTTTTCAAAGCATATTGAGAGAATTTACATTGGAAAAACAAGATGGACGAAAATGTTTTAAATAATTCGTCACGTTATTAAAAATTATTCAGTGATTCTTTAGCATTTCTTTGAGAAATGATTAAAATTCAGATGACAAGCACCGGCGATACTGTTCTGTTGGTTATATAAGTTCTGATACACGTAACTATGAAATAATAGTTTAGAACAGGTTTTAGTTAGTTTTATTATTATCTTTTAATATTGCTTCTGGAAAGATATGATAAGTTTTTCAAAGCCTATTGAGAGAATTTAAATTGGGAAAACAAGATGGAAAAATGATTCAAATAATTCGTCACGTTATTAAAAAATATTCAGTGATTCTTTCGCATTTATTTGAGAAATGATTAAAATTCAGATGACAATCAACGGCGATACTGTTCGGTTCGTTATATAAGTTATGATACACGTAACTATGAAATAATAGTTTAACACCGTTTATATAATTTGAAAAAGGATAAATGTGAAAGGTTAAAAACTTCTTTTTATTTGTATTTTACATGATTTTATATAACGTTTGGCATTGTCTGCTTTCAATTGTAACTGATACACAGAATTTGATTGTGATATGTTTAAAATTATTGAAACAATACTATGCTTATATTTTCCTTTATTTCAGTTCTAAATTAATGCTTATGTTTTGTTTTGAATTCCGCTAAATGTTATTCTAAATTATAAACTATTTCCTTTATTATTTATATATAATCTATATAATTCTTGTTACTGGTTACTAGTAGCGGCTCCTGTGTAGGGACTGCTGTAATGCAGCACCCCAACACTTTCCATTGTATAAATTGGCATTTAATATTTAAAATTATCAACAATCTAACGCAATTTTGTATTAAACGATTACGATACTCAAATGAAACGCTAAGAAAAACTTCCGCTGAAAACGAAGTTCCGTATCTTATTTTTTTTACTACCAGAAGAAGAAGCGCAAAGGAGAAAATAACAATTCAAACGGGAACTGTGGATACTTCCAGCTACGAATTTCAGCTGCGCATAGACACTGCGCAGGCTTTCCTTACCATGCTTTTAAGCTGAAAAGGTACTGTGGAAATCGACAGTTCCCGTGACATTAGGAACGGAGTTCTAAACGTTTTCTCGTGCGGAAAATTTTAAAACTTTGAACCGTTCTAAAACTTTGAAAAGAAATAAAGAAATGAAAGATCATTAATGATAAATAAAAATTTAATTGAAAAAGTTTTTTCGTAGTAATGAAAATTTTCGCAATCCAACAGATTTTTTTGATGATTTTTAGTTATAAATGCTGATGAAATACATAATAGAAATTTTTCGTAATACAAATATGTCTTCAAAATTTTTGTGAGGCCTAATATTTTGTACCTTTCTATTTGGGATCATGATTCAACAAATTTCGAGCTTAAATTTTTTATTAAAATTATTTTGTTAAAATACTTACCTATTTGAAGAAAAGATGTTATTAGTTATTCATTAAATATAAAACTACTACTATAACATTTTTTCGTTAATTAATAAGAAAACTATTTTATTTCTGTGTTATACTGTCATTTTAATGCTAATTTTTTAAAAATGTAATAAGGAATACAGAAAACGGAACTGAAAAACAAATTTCGAACTTAAATTTTGTATTAAAATTAATTTGTTAAAATACTTACCTATTTGAACAGAAGATATTATTAGTTATTCATTATATATAAAACTACTACTATAACATTTTTTCTCTCGTTAATTAATAAGAAAACTATTTTATTTCTGTACTATACTGTCATTTTAATGCCATTTTTTTAATGTAATAAGGAACACAGAAAACAGAACTGAAAAACAAATTTCGAGCTTAAATTTTTTATTAAAATATTTACCTATTAGAAAAAAAGATGTTATTAGTTATTCATTATATTCAAAACTACTTAAAGTTAATGAAAAATGCCAAAACATGTAAGTGGTTCAAATATGCGTTAATGCACAGTGAAGGATTGCATTCCGGAAGGGCAGAGCCCCTTAGTTTAGATAACAGGAGTCGCCACTGTTGGTCACCTTCCCTTCTGACTTTCATGTGCTCCCCACTCTTTTGGTCCAAGTGACGGTTATATGCGCACAAATAAATAAAAAAATACACTTTAACCCTATGAACCCTATCCCGCCTCAAACCGTCCCATTCGATAGAGACCGGACTCGGGCGGTTTCGTTCGCTTCAATGAATTTTACGGGAGAAGAGTGGTTCCTTTCTTTGTTGTCAATTGATGGCCCAAACTTGTGCGCCGTCCTCCTGGAATTTCTGTAAAGAAAGGAAGGATTTCATTCGTTTCTCGTGAACGAAAATTTACTGCAGTACTGGAATTCTCACTCTAGCCGGGTTTAAAGAGTTAAGCCAAATTTTAACCTCTGTCCTCTCTAACTTTTTCTCAAAAATGTTTAAGCTTAGCACAGAATGGTGAAAAGGATTAATAAAGATGGGAGGTAGTGATATTCATTTAAGTTTTTGATTTTCGCAATATGCATATCACTATACATTGAATAATTAAATTTAAATTTCATAATAAGAAATTATTCTATTATTTTCTTAACAAAGTATTTTTGTATCTCTTTTTCTTTATTCCCCTATTCCTTCCCATATTTAAATCGCTCGATTGAAAATCACATTATGAAATTAAAGAACTCCAATCATGAAGAAGAAGATTAATTTTTATTTACATTATTTATCTAAAATGATTTTCCACAACGGGGATATTTATTACTGTACTTAAGGAGCAAAATTACTTGGAGCTTTACCATTCTGAATAAAAGGATTCTAATAAAGTTGAGATGACGATTATGCGAAATAATTACTGGCGTTTTTCAGAATTATGGTGATTAAAGCAAGAAGCTTTATTTTGCTTCCTCCAAGTATTTTTATTAATATCTTAAGATCGAGTGTGTTTTGAAGATTTCAAGAGGCGTATTTTTATGGCGCCAGTGCAAGATAATTGCTGTTTTAATTATTATTTTGCATTCAATATATTTCATTTGCTTCTTCAGTTTAAAAATAAACATAGCATGTGAATTTTTAGAACGACTAAAATATTTCAACTTTTATACATTAGGAGCTGAGGAGCTTAAGAGCTGAAGAAAAAGTAAAAAACTTTTTATTACAAAACGATTATCTGTAATGAAAGATTTTTTATTTTACTGCTTCCATCTTTTGCGTTTTTTTAGAAATTGAATTCCCCAAGAGCAAAAGAGTAATAATTCGAAAGTTTCTTTCATAGACACCAGAAATCCAAATTAAAAAATTGAATATCTTTAAGAAGTCTAAGGAAAAACATTCCTTAAATTACAATAGTTTAATAATTTATTATAATAATTTACATTATAATATTAATTAATTATAATATTAAATAATTTAATTAATATTAATTAATTATAATATTAATTAATTTAAATTATAATATTAATTAATTTAAATTATAATACATTATAATAGTTTAATAATTTAAATAATTAAATTAAAATAGTAATAATTTAAATTACAATAAATTTACAATAGTTTGTGATTCCAAAATGCGATTGTTGGAATAACATTTAATGTTTAACACCGCAAAAGAATAAACACCAATATGAGATTTTAAATTAAATTATAAAAGTTATAAATTGACCTAAATTCCATAGTATATGTACTAAATACTTTAGCTTAAAATTTAAGGCTTTAAAATATCTAAAAATTATTCCTTAAAATTACATACTTCGATGTCTTTGCTTGCAGGTAAAACGAAGCTTCATTATATTAACAATTCTTGTTCCGCTATTAGTCTTGACAATGCGAAAAATTCAGCGGATTATTTCATTTTCTCCATACTAATTTTGAAAAGATTTTTGTAAAGCAACCAAACAGTCTCGCGAACTGTCGTAAGACCACAATATTGTACAAAAATGTAATGCCGCTTCCTGCCCTGTGGTACAAGAATAGACCCCTTAGACTTATGGTTGGGAAGAAAGATTTACTGGGATTAGTATCGGATGGAAGCCTATTATCCCCGAACTTGGAGATAAATTTCGTGACCGTTTTGGCGACAAAATAGAGGCTTCCAGAAAATGCAAGAATTGCCGCCCTATCTCTATTAGGAATAGAGTTATGGAGATTCCTCTGAAATTTTCCATGTGACGTCACGCCTTGTCGGATAGCTCTAAATACTGAGCTGCAAACGAGGGAAGACAATCTCTTTGGAATTTTCTCCGCATTGCGAGCTCGTAAGCTGTTGGGCTGAACATTATTGAAAAAGATGTTACTGTTTTTATTAGTTATTTGCAGTCTGTTCGTGGTGGTCTGTTTCTTCTTGTTGAACTGCTTTCACCGTACTCCCACAGGACGATTCTCGTGACAATATCAAAACTTATTCAACAAAACCATATAAATGGAAAGGACCTGTAATCAGAACACTTCAATTGAATCCCTTATGCATAATTTTGCATGCATTCTTCCTTTAACAAAGTAATTTTAATTTTAACTTCAAATTGTGATAGACATTCAACACGTTTTCTTTTAGTAGCTTTGCACATGTTCTGTTTATTGTCTACATGAATGTCACTAATGGAGTCAAGAAACTGTCCGTGTCATGCAACATCTAATTGCAAGTTGTCGGTGCCAACTTCACTTTCTTATTCCTCGTGCAAAATACGCATTTCATTTTGATATTAAAATGGCGAGGTACGTGTATTGATAAAACGAATTAAATCATAGCAACCATATTCATTCAGCTAAATGGATGCATTTCCAAATATATTTACTATCTCAGAGGACGTTGTTTACAGATTTCCAGAAAAACTGTCATTCAGCTAAATGGATACATTTCCAAATATATTTACTATCTTAGAGGACGTTGTTTACAGATTTCTAGAAAAATTGGCGTAATAAAAAAAGGAAAGAAAATTCTTTAAGATATTTCCTTTGCTTTCAACATTGGAAGAGAAATACACAGATAAAGATTAGTTTAAACAATGAAAACGGTTTTAATTTCATTGTAACAATGAAAAGTATTGTTGTAAATTTTGCAAAAAATATATTTAAAAATTTATCGAAATTAGAGAAAACATAGTACAGCAACTCAATTCATATCATTGAAAAGGTAATATTTCGCACTTTCAGATAGTCTAAAAACATTTTTTTGCGATACAATATCTTCAGAAGTTATTAAGGAAAAACGTGAACATTTCGCTTAATTTTTAATTAATTATAATTCTAATTAAAATTTCAAAACACGGGCTCCGAGATGCACATTCCCATCCTCCAAAATATCTTTGTGCCAAATTTTGTTGCTATAGGTCCAGCTGTCTACCCTGTAGGGCGCGCGCACACACACACTCACACACAGACAGACATATACACACACAGAAACATACGCACACACAAACACACATTCTCCCCATTTATTAATAGAGATTATCGTCCCGCTGTTAGTCTTGACACTAACGAAATAGTTCAGAGAAATACCTCATTTTCTCTACACTAATTTTGAAAAGTTCTTTGTAACGCAACCAAAGAATCACGCTTAACTGTCATAAGGAAGTAATATATAAAACTTATTCAACAGAACCATATTAGTGGAATAGGCCTGTAACCAGACCCTGCCTTTAATTAACCGCTCTGGTACTTAGAAGATAGTAATGGTTAGTTAGCATTTCATACTCGTGCTCACGCAAACCTAAAATGGATTGATCTGTATCAAAATTCCTAAGTAAAAGTAATATAAAACATATGCATTTGGGTTAACATTATACATAAATGTTTTAGTTAATATTGCACAGAACTTATTACAAGAACCAAAATTATATCTGTATCAAAATTACTAAGAAAAAGTAATATAAAGCATATGTATTTGGGTTAACATTATACATAAATGTTTTAGTTAATATTGCACAGAACTTATTAAAAGAACCAAAATTATATCTGTAAAAATTCCTGAAATGTTTGCCTCTATCTTGCTAAATGTGCAATATATTTTTCAGTTACATTTTGCTATTTAAGGTGTTGAAAAAGTTATAAATTTCTGAGTTTAAGGCTTAACCGCTTAACTTAATTAATGCCCGAGAATACTCGTGCATCGAATTATCGAAATTTTAGTCATAAACTAAAATTGAATCATTAATTAGCTTTATAATTGACCCAAAAAATATGTAGGATCCATAAACATCTTAAGTATCCTATTCCTTCTTAGATGAATGAAAACGACAGCCCCTTTCAAAACAGGAGGGGTCATCTTATTAGATAGCAAAGAGAACTATTCAGTTAAGTGGTTAAATGTTTATAAAATTTTTTTGCTTAAAAAGTTTCAGACACAATAAAATTTATCAATGCACAGAATAAAAGAATAGAATAGGTAAGTGTTAAAATGGGGGGAATGGGTTAATATATAGGTTATTACCGTTACGTTCAGTATTTTACAGCAATATATTTAGACAAAGGAAAACTTCCTGCCTGGAGACGCTCAAACCAGTTTTCACACAAATGCTTCCGCCGTTCAAAATGGCGAGTATATAGTTCCGTGAAATACAAGTAATTTATAATTTAATAAACCTTGAAATATTAAAAGAAATTACATAAAAAGTTAAAGCAATTTATAATTAAGTTGAGTACTAGAAAAATAAATATGATAAATTGAGGTATTTATTAAAACTGTAAAAAATTCCGTTCATAATTTAAAAGTTGCCACAAGATAAGAAAGAAACTTTGGTGGCGAAAATTTAAATTATTTAAAAGTGCTGGTAAAGCCGAAAAATGATGTACTTGCATTTTTGCAATCTAAAAGTAAGAAAATAATTAAGATAACATTTTTAAGAACTTGGATGGAAGAATTTTAAAAAAATTCTATATAAATGAGAATGTGGAAATAAGAACATGAACAGTGAATTTCGAAGAGAACTGAGGTGTATGAATGAATTGCGATGTATCAATGGATAATTACTCAGAGTAAATAAATTGCTCCTTCGATTTTCAGTGCATTCAAATTATCCGGCATGAGGAATTTTGCTATGAAAGCAATATTTTTCTCTCAGAAATTAACGAAACGGCTTCTGCAAGTTAAAAAAATACACTGCGGATAATCTTGCTGTCAAATTCCAATTCTTCAACATGACATTTCAGTCGTTAGAAATAAATGGGCTTTTGTTAAGAATTAAGAACCCCTTTCTCTGATGGCTACTGTTATCCCTAGAAGGAATAAGATTATGGCGTCCCCAAAAGGTTACAGCTATGGATAATTTTCTTTAAGCAAATAATAATAACAACAACAATAAATAAATAATATATTTATATGGCCGAAAAATTGTAGATCTGAAACAATAAATCAAAAATAAATCCATTTTTGATAATATTAATTTTCAATAATAATGCTTCTACTAAACTTTTGATATATACTGACACAAATGCTAAAAGTTCAGTAAAACCGCTTAATGTTTAGGTTTTTATTATTGCTACAAAATGTACTCCTATCTTCCAAAATTCGTAAGGGTTTACATTCAGTGCTTGATAAAATGTTCAAATGAAAGTTTTTGTGTTTTGAAAGACAATCATTTTTCTCCTGATCTCTAATGGCATCTGTAATGTGAAGTTTTTATTGTAATTACAATATATCGTCAAAGTGTTGCTTTCATAAACTTTAGTAAATCCTTAGTAAAAATTTTTCTTCGTGAAATAAAGTTATTTTACGAAGAAAAATGACATCATGAACATTCAAATGAAGTCATCGGCATGACTTTTCATGAAGGACATGAAAAGTGAAATTTTATTGCTGTCTAAAAATATTATTACAAATTGTGATCTTGGATATTTATGATCAGAAAATATATAGAACTCTATGATTTATTTTACTTTCAGAGTCAACAAAAAAAAACCTCACCTTGTCTAAAATGAGTGGTCATTCCTTACTGAAATAGTAGACATGTATTTAAACTCCAAAAGATAGATTTTATGATATCCCTCTATACAATAAAGTTCTATAGATTACATATAATAAATTGTAAATAGAGCCAACACACAAAAAACAAAACACATGAAGGAGAAGAAAAGTGAGATTTCTTTGCCGACTAAAAATATTATTGAAAATTGCGATATTGAATATTTATGAACAGAGACCCTTTTTTCTACAATTTTATAGTACTGACATCTTGCAAAATTTTCATGACTTAGCAAATTTAATTTTTCAGAAAATAAATCCAACTGACGAACAATAACACAAGTAGTTCTGTGAATACTAGATTTCGCATCCCGCCCCTCAGCTACCCCCCAAAAAATTCCAACACATGCCTTTCATAGTAGTCATTGAATGTTTAGATTTTTTAGCTTTATTTTATATAAATTATTCATACAAGTTCCTGCATTTAGAAGTATTCACAAAATAACAATTAAATGTTTGCTTGCATCAGTGTATTCACCAAATTAAAGTTTAAATATCTGCTTTCAACAGAATTCACAAAATTGCAATTACATGCCAATTTGCTATCATCCATAGTTTTGGAGGCATTATGTAGTTTCAAAATGATAAAAAGCAAATTAAAAATTGGAAAGAAAAAAATACAGAAAAGCGTTACATAAATAAAACTTAATATTTTTCAAATATTTACAGCACGAACCGTTTGGATAGAATCGGAAAAAACTGAATATTACATGTAACGTAACCATTAAAACGATTCCATCTTGAAAAGAAATCAAAAATAAAATTCCTTACGCATTCATCGTTTTCAACGACTTCACTTAACATTCATACCGAATTCGATGAGAATCAAACAACGCATTTGGTCGCAACTGCGGATCAAGCAAGTTTACGAGGCAAAAGGCGAAAAGCCGATTGTTTGAGTTAAAACCAAATAATAAATCGTCACCTTGTCAGGAACACAAATGAAATCAACTTTGTAACCGACGCTGGGCAAGTAAGTACTGAATCAAGTAACAAGTTACAATCAAGTAAGTACTGAATCAAGTAAGTACTGAAAATTTCAAGTATGTCTCGATCGGCCATTAAAAGTAAATTAATTTGAATTTACCCTTTCAAACAGAACGAGGGTGTCTCGGACGGTCTAAAAATTTCCCCTTAACAGCAACGAAGGTCGATCTGAGGCGGTTGGATTCTTTTGAGGAGAGGGAAGGTTCTGAGATCGCTTAGGAGATAAGAGCGGTGTGGGGGGGGCAATTATCCTTACCAACCACAGCCCATTTCCTACATCTTAAGAGAAGGTTATAGCAGGGGGTGGGGTAAATAACCACCCAGGTTGGGAGAGTCCAATTCATGTCGCTTCCTCCCCAAAATTCGCCTCGGGATTAAAGAGTTAAACATATTACAGTTTTGAAGAATGATCTGCGAAAATATTTCAAGACCAATTGCTCGCAAAACGTCTGATCATTATACTCTATTGACTCAATGAAGTTTAAACGAACTTCATAAATGTATTAATTTATTCAAAATAGAAACCTAGAAGGTTTGTGCGAAGGAATTATTTAAGATGGTTTAGCAAAACTTGATCTAACCAAAAGTAAATTAAAACTGCGAAAACATTTAAAATTTCATCACAAAATATTCGCATTTTATTTAGTTTTTTACCTCATTCTGCAAAATCTCTTTCAAGGTATTTTATTAAATTTTTCTTTCCTTTCCGAGCCCCCTCCTGAATTTTTATCTCTTAGATTAAATTTTAAGCCGCCTTAAGCTTCCTTTTAATCTGTTTCTGACAAAATTCCTCATCACAGTTAATTCCGAGCTTTGCGTAAGAGGAGCCGCTTTTAATTAATCTACTCTTAAAAAACTGGAAAGTGAAGTAAAAAGAAAACCTGTTGATCTTTGAAGGAAGTATAATTTTTCTTAGCCGCATACAAAGAAAAATCCGGTTTAAATCTCAAACCTACTCACCTGAAAACTCGCTGTGTGGAATCTTAACTGTGCGGTTGGAGGTTTAAACGTCAGAGAGAACTTTCTGATCTTTTTATCAGGCCGCAGCTAGTTACTGTGGAAATAAAGTCTTAGAAATTCTAAAGTAATAAAGTAATTCTAATGTTGGAGAAAGGAGGAAACTTTATCGTGATAATAAGAAGAAAAGGACACACAATAGCACTTGGAGAGTTTGTTCTCCCTTAGAGTCTCAGGAGAAAGACGCCTTAGAGAAAGTGAGAGCTTCAGGAATGGACATCACAGCGAGTGGTTAATCTAACTCCTCCTTGCGTTTTAATTGATAGTTGGTCCTTCGCTATGGTAAGAGTGCTTGTAATTTTAACGAGGATGGGTTAAAAAATTGGTGTCAGATTTTATGTGAAGAAATAATTCGTAACGTCTTTCAGATTTCTTATGTTTATCGAATATTCTTAATCAGAAGATTTTCGACTAAGCTCGATATATCTGATTTGAATTGTTATCCCTCCAAAACACACTAATGTCTAAGATTTCTGGTGAGTTAAAGACTAATTTTAAACATTTTTCGTGTGCCGATTATCAGAAAAAAAGCGCTAATTAATATCATTGGTGAACCTCCCCCCGATCAGCGGCTTACCATGATATTTACCGAATTTTTCAAGTTTTTTGTCTTCCTTTCGTCTGCCTTTTTGTTTCTTATTTGTATTGTTGTATTGCCTTTTTTGCTAACGCAGGTTTTTCGCGAATGCAGAAATAGCTTTTTCCATTTCATACAATTTTTCTTGTATTTATATGTGATTTTGTTTCTTTTAATTCAATGTTTTTGATAAGTTTTATTGTTTTTATCTTATCTCTCTCTCTTTATTTATGTATATATATATATATATATATATATATATATATATATATAGAGAGAGAGAGAGAGAGAGAGAGAGGAAGTATAAAACGTAAAATGAAAAATGAAAAACGCAATTAAAGCACAATAACGTTTATTCAGGGGATAAAGCTATTGTGAAATGCTAAAATATAAAAAGTTTGACATTTTCTTGCAATCAGTTACGCCGTAAGGCCTAGATAACTGATTTTCATCCCTAATGTCAAACCAAAAACAGAGAGAAGAGTTTTGAATAATTAAAGCAAAAGTAAGATGTGATAACATTAGATAAAAGCAAGAATAAATATGTTACGTACCAGAAAGATGGATGTTGACATGGCAGGGTCACGGTACAGACTGGCGTTGGAGGGGTATGAACAGAGTATAGAGTAACAAGTTTCGCGCTTAACTATTTCTGTTGCCAGGGAAGTGTAGTATGTTGGGAACGATGAAGATTAAACGGAAGAGCGATAACGATAGAAAGCGTAGAGAAATAATTTTTATGTTTTATATGTATATATGTCTCTTATATATATATATATCAATGTAAAGAAAACGAAAAAACTATGACAAAAATAAGACAAAGCGAGAAAATTAGGAAAAATTGCTTTTTCGAGAATCACATACGTCCAGAATTTTACAATATTCAACTCTTGTAGCATAAATTTTACAGCCCAAAGATTCGATATAAAAAAAATACAGGTCATATAATGAAGCATCCTCTAACTTTCTCCTAAGACCACGGGGCTGAAAGAAAAAAAAGGCATCAGATATGATGTTAATATTCCTTGGATTAGATCTCTCTGTCTCTTCCCAGAAATCTCTCTTTTTCTCTTTCTTCTTGCAAAGAGAGAGCGATGCGGAATCCGACAGCTGGTCAATCAGAATGATGAGCCAACTATCATCGGAATCGCAAGTCCTACCGCAAGGATTTGTTGTTTGTGTGCGCGCACATAGATTCTTTGTGGCCTAACCTTTATAAAAGCCTGCGGCATCAGTATCGCGCGCAAACAGGCAATTAGCATTATATTTGCTCAGATGACTAACTACCAAGAAATTACCATCACCATTATCCCATTTCAGCCATTTGCATAATGATATGGAGACGTTTAAATTTCAAAACAAGCCCAAGTTTCATCTTTCTATTCTCCGAACTGTCTTCTGCCTCGTTAAAGACGGGGAAATGAACTAAGTGTGCACATTTTGCTGAATAAAACACGGGGATCCCTATGATGCTGTATTGGGAAGAAGCTGCTCTATTAAACTTCTCCAAGGTCAGAAACGCTAAGAAGTTTTATGACAACGGTTAGCTCTTTTAAAATGATTTTAATTTATTACATTCAAAAAACTAAAACATAAAAATTATTCAAAATGATTTTAATTTATTACATTAAAAAAACCAAAACATAAAAATGAATCAAAATGATTTCAATTTATTGCATTCAAAAAACCAAAACATAGATATGAATCAAAATTATTTTTGATTTATTACATTAAAAAAACCAAAACATAAAAATGATTCAAAATGATTTTACTTTATTACATTAAAAAAACTAAAACATAAAAATGATTGAAATTGATTTTAATTTAGTACATTCAAAAAATTAAAACATAAAAATGATTCAAAATGATTTTAATTTATTGTATTCAGAAAACTAAAACATAAAAATGATTCAAAATGATTTTAATTTATTACATTCAAAAAACCAAAACATAAAAATTATTCAAATTGATTTTAATTCATTACATTCAAAAAACTAAAATATAAAAATGATTCAAAATGATTTTAATTTCTTACATTCAGAAAACTAAAACTTAAAAATTATTCAATAAGATTTTAATTTCTTGCATTAAAAAACTAAAACATAAAAATCATTTTAAATGATTTTAATTTCTTACATTCAAAAAACTAAAACATAAAAATGATTCAAAATTATTTTAATTTATTACATTCAAAAACCAAAACATAAAAATGAGTTAAAATGATTTTAATTTATTACATTCAAAAAACTAAAACATAAGCACACAAAAGACAAATATTTGCACTAAATTTTATTAACAAAGGGGTTTTAGTTGCAGTGAACATTGCTTTAAGGCACAGCTCTGATTAAATTGCCTTCAGTTCGCATCTTCCAATCACATGTAGAGCTGTCCTTAGTGCGCATGTCCATCTATCAGTATGTAAAAAATTTCAAATGAAACAATTTTTTAGACAGAAAATAAATAATGAAGCGAATTTAATTTATCACAAAAATGAATTGAGATTGCGTACGGAAGCTAGGAGACCGGGTGTAGCTAAGGTGTCGTCATCGTCTTCTGACCGCTGATGAAAATTACGGATCCGTCCCAAAATATCCACCGTGTTGCTTCAAAGAGGGACGCTAATACTACTGAACTTAACTAATTATCCGGCGACTTCTCATCCCAGTACTCGTGGTACCCCAATCCCAGGAAAAGATTTCCATGAAAAGGCATTTCTTAAAATCCTTTTAGGTTTGGTATTTTCACATTCATCCGTATGATAATAAAACTTTCCCTTTACTAATGCATTCATTGAATTTGAATATTATACATCTGTCTTGAAAACTAAAATATGTTATTACTTACAATTTTCACTTCATAAATCAATTTATAAATTTCATGATGAATATTTTTCGATTTATTTATTCACTATAGTTTGTTTTTGGATTTAGAAACATCAAACATTGCGCTTAAATGATTATATTTGATAGCACATTTGGAATTGTTCTTTAAGAAAAGGGAGAACAATAAATCATAAACAAGCCTCATTAAGAAACAATTTTAAAAGAATTCATTCGCATTAACTACACGCCTAAGGATAAGAACAATTATTTTAATTTCCACTGAAATTTAATGCAAGAATAATAAATCATATCAAAATGAATGAATCGTAATAAATCATATTAAAATAAATGTAATATTTCATTTCTTTAAAACCAAATTAAATAGCGAGAAACGGCAAGAGTGTTGTTATTTCATTATTAGACGAATTAAGCTACATCTCAATGTAGGAAAAACATTCTTCAAGAACCATAAAAAGTTAATTAACTTCGCTACTTCAAATTTTAAAGATCGCTTGAGTTGATAATGAATTAACTCAAGAAAATTTATTGAAATTAATACGAATATAATGTTCATATTTTTTTACTTTGAACATGTATTTATTCTATTTACATGTTTAACTATTTGTAGGAAATATTACAAACCGTTATGTTTTACAAGAAGTTGTTTAATCTGCTTGCCGAATATTTCATTTGCGTGTGCTTTTGAATGATTTCTTTATCACATTTTACTGTGAATTTCCATATTCTTCAGATAAAAAAAATGAAGCATTATTGCAAATTTGTGATTTTAATTGTTTTCCAAAAGTTGTTTTGATTTCCAGTAGATGCTATTTGTGATTGTGTAATGAATTATTCTAAAAATAAATGAATTATTCAGAATTTTTTTAGTTTGTAAATGAATTAATCTCTGTTATCTTTACTAATAATAAAGGAGAATGTGTGTGTGTGTCCGTGTGTTGGTACTCTACAGGGATGAACTTTGAGCTACAATATTTGGCACAAATATACTTTAAAGGGTGGGAATGTGCACCTCGGAGCCCTTTTTTGAAATTTTAATTAAAATTTGAATTAATTAAAAATTACGCGAAATTTCGGCGTTTTTCCTTAATAACTTCCGAAAATAAAACAGCACAAAACTCATTTTTACACCATCAGACAGTGTAAAAAAGCATCTGTCCAATGATATCAATTAACTTTCAGTACAATGTATCCTCAAATTTTAATAAATTTTTAAAAATATTTTTTGGCATACAAGTTGGCATTTACAACAATACTTTCCATTGTTTCAACGCAACCCAAACCCTTTTCATTGTTTAAAGAAATATTTAATTGCATTTTTATCTTTCATTGTTGCAATCTGAGATAGGATCCTAATACATTTCGCTTTCATATTTTATTTCATCAAGTTTCTTGTGAAATCTGTAAACCAAGCTCTCCGAAATATTGCTTTGCTTATATTAAGAAATATATCCAGTAAGGTGCATGATTATGGTTGCTATGTTTTAATTCTTTTCTCGGCATGTTTTAATCCAGCTAACATGCCGCTGGCCATAAGATGTTCTGCGCTATTTTAATGTTTAAATCAAATGCATATTTTACAAGAGGAATGAGAAAGAGAAAATAGTGCCGACCACATGCAGTTAGAGGTTACATGACATGGTCAGTTATTTGACTCCATTAGTAACATTTATGTAGACAATCAAAAGAAGACGTCCAAGGTCACTAATAGAACATGGGCTAAATTTCTACAACAATCTGAAGTTCAAAATTACGTTGTTAGGAGAATCATGAGTATAAAATGATGCAAGACCCAATTGAAATCTTACTCCAGGCGAACAAGCTGGTCGCCGAAGGCAGTTAGTTTAGAATAACGAAGAAAACAAAAGTGCAAATTAAGCTTCATCCATTGCAGGAAGAAATGTGTTTCCCTGGAACAGATTAATTCTTGTAGAGGCCCTTAGACAATGCAGTTTTCGCCGCCCCCCTTTATCAAATTCCAAAACCAGACATATTTTCTTGCTTTTTGATTTAGCATTTGCTTAAGCAGCCTTCAAATAAAGAATATTATGTCGAACAAAAACAAAAAAAAAACATTTAATTAAGAAATTTTAAACAAATTGGTAAAAAGTTTAGTTTAGTTTGCCAGGGCTGTTGTATTTTGAGACCGTCAGCCAACTGCAAAAAAAGACCCCACTCATATTCAAGATAATTTGAAGGAAGGAAAAAAAACCTATGAATGATGTTCAGAAATTTAAACTATAGTAGATAATAATTTGACTAAGTTTGAGTGAACACGACTCATGTAAGTTAAATTAAAGCACGGAATTATATTACTCTCCAGATAATGCAAATATGAAAAAATAAATAAATTAATTAAAATTGATGCCTCTTCCCTTCCAAAGTTTCGGAGCCCCTAGACAGTTGATGATTTTACCTATTTGATAATCCGACGTTGGTCTTTCCTTTAGAAGAGAAATTGATATTCAGAATTTTTTAAATAGTTACGGTTAAATGAAATTATTTCACGAATAAAATTTAATAAAAGCTTAATTCTTATATTAAGAAGAATTAGATAAACTATTTGCATTACTTTAAAAATGGTTTCATAATTAAATAAGTTATTAACTCAAATATATATTTTTTCCAGTACACACAATAAGAAAAAAAGAGGTACTGAATTTAATCATCATTGTAGAAAGATGAAAGTAAAAGTGTTTTGCTCAATGAATTTTTACTGCCCTTGCATTTTCACAGAGTTTGAACACTCGAAAAGAAATGAACATGAAGCATTCTGGAAGACACAGAAAGCTAATCATTTTTAATACAAGAATAAAAGAAAATCCAGCTTTATATAACAAATAATTGCAGAAGAAAAACACAAGACAAAATTTTTATTCTTCTGTTTCATCACAACGTAAATCTTCTGTTTCCCCACTATGTCAATCTTCTGTTTCCCCACAAAGTAAATCTTCTGTTTCCCCACTATATAAATCTTCTGTTTCCCCACAATGTAAATCTTCTGCTTCCCCACAATGTAAATCTTTATCCCCACAATGTCAATCTTCTGTTTCCCCACAAAAGAAATAATAAACCATCATCAAAATCGAAAGCCACATTCAACATTTATACATTTTGTAACTGTTCTTTAACAAAGAGTGAATTTCTGAAGAATGGATGAGTAGTTTTTTTCTATGCTTATGGTTAGTAGTGGAAAAAGAAAAAGATCGAAGATTCTACTAGTTTTAACTAACGTTTCATTGCCTGAGAAAGAATGCTGAAAACGATTTTATGAAATAGAAATTTTTTGGCCACGGAAAAAGCTCTTTATTCACATTCTAGACTATTCGAAAGAAGTACTCAGTTGTCTTTTACAATTACCTTGCAGTTCAACTCTAATTCCTGGATTTTAATCTCTTTTAAACAGTTTTTCATCCTCCTTGAATCCAACAAATATTTTAGAATTTCAAAAACCATTTTATATCTACTGTGATCCTTCCTTTCTATCATATTATTGGTGCAGTTTAGCCAATATGGTTCTTGTGCCAATAAGCCCCAACATCTTTACATTTAATAGAACAAATCAGCTTAACAAAATTTTCGAATTATAAATCTTTCATCAAATTTATGCTCTAATGAATTGGCAGTGAATACAACTTGGTATTTAACGAATTATTAGTCTTAAATGTATCTTTCTCATGAGAGAGTATAGATGAAATATCTTCTTACAAAATTAATGCACTCTTATTTTTTTTAATTTTCAACCTAAATATATTCATTACATGTAATTGAAAGAATAAGAAGTTACGCTGTTCAATTTTTAGCTTATGAATCTAGTAACTAAAAGGAGTGATTCAATACAATCACACCGCCTTGGCACTTCATCAACCTGTCTGAAAGACAGGCAGCCGCGACAATTAACACTGGCTCTGTGGCCGAAGGCATAATATCCCCCATTACGAGCGGCTCATGCGAAAGATTTCCCCAATCCAGGGTTATTATTTATTTTTTTACTTTGTCTTACTTTCTTTATTCAATTATTTTGCGTTATTTGTTTGTTATCAATACTTATTTTAATTTTCTCCTTTACTTATATTTTAATTTTTTGTGTAAAGAATTGTCTTTCAAAAGCGGAATTGTTTTGTATACTTACTTCTGTAGGCATCGTGTTTCTCATTTGTGGAGCAGGAGGAGTATTTCATTTCAATAATAAATAAATAAATATTATTTGTAGCATTTCATGACTGTTTATGTGGAGTAGTTTCTGTTTTCCGAACCCAAACATCGATTGCATCATACGATGTAATTTTTTAACCTAGGACTACGTTCCTCAAATTCGGGTCTCAGGAAGGAATTTGATTCACACGCCGAAACGCCACAAAACACGTTGTATGGGAGATCCTCTATTTCTCGGTAACTACATATGTTAAAAACATAACTAATGTCTTATTTTAGAGATAAACGGTAACAACAGAAGTTGCAAAAAAAATTCAAAATCAGAATTGTAGTTCAGCGACTATTGAGTCGGAAAGTCGGGCAAAAATACACATGAATTGGTGACGCGATCCTCTATATCTCGGTAACTACATATGTTAAAAACATAACTAATATCTTATTTTAGAGATAAACGGTAACAACAGAAGTTACACAAAAATTCAAAATCAGAATTGTAGTTCACCGACTATTGAGTTGGAAAGTTGGGCAAAAATACGCATGAATTGGTGATGTCACACGCATCAGATGCGCGCTCACAATTGATTGACCATCTCGCTTGCCACATTCTCGAGAAAGAGATTTCGTGATTGAGTTCAAATTTCGAAATTTTAGAGATTTTCCAGAAGAAGCATTTTGATTTGAACATAGTGCCAACAAATAATCCTATTACTCTGAGGAATCAATATATTGATTGAACTTTTACAAGAAACATTAGTTCCGAATTATTAAATTATGTATGTAGCAAAATATGATGGAGAGGTTTGAAAATAATACCGAACTATTGGCGCCATTCATGTTTGATAACTCACTGATGGCGACTGCGATATAAAGATCATATTCTTTTACGCGTGACACTTACTCTCCCTACGCTAGTGACCATTTTCACTTTTTACAGTCAAATAGGATGAGGGAAGAAAAATCATATTATTTTCCAGGCGCCACTTACTCTCCGTACTCCACTCACC
>BGPR01009813.1:40961-55646 GCA_013235015.1 Araneus ventricosus | reverse complement strand
CTAAACTGAAAGTGGAGTCTTAATAGCCATCTAAAATATCCAAAGTGAAAGTGTAGTCTTAATAACCATCTCAAATAGCCAAACTAAAAGTGGAGTCTTAATAGCCAAACTGAAAGTGGAGTCTTAGTAGCCATCTGAAATAGCCGTCTTAATAGCCAAACTGAAAGTGGAGTCTTAGTAGCTAGCTGAAATAGCCGTCCTAATAGCCAAACTGAAAGTGGAGTCTTAGTAGCCATCTGCGGCTACCGCCCAATCCCTCTCGCGAAAGATACGTTTCGTCATAGGAGTGGAGTAACTCAACCCTACACCATTATTGTACCCAACAGGGAAGTGAGAGCCCGCTTACTTTTCCGGAGACTTCTCATCCACGTAGTCGTGGTGCCCTTCAGTTGGTTCGAATTTGATGGATGAAATTCGGCACGTGGTGCTTACACAAAACAGTTAATTTGTATCAAATTCTGGTTCCCATTTGTCAGCGGGAAGAGGCACTTCTCGTAAATACTTGCTTGAAATTGCTTTACTCTGTCTTGAAATTGAATAAAAAAGCACAGTATTAATACAGAGTATTTTAGGAGAATAGTACATACATTTTAAGTCGTTGCCTCTACAAAATCGTTGGCATTCTGTCCGGCTAAAATATTAAATACATTTATTTATGTGTAAGTTATCGTGGCTATGATTTAAAATAAATTTTTAAATGGTGCCGAACATCAGAGGGAAGAAAAACAGCGGGAGTGGTCTCCCCTAAACTTTCTCGTATACTTCCCCCGAAGGATGCTGTTTCCCTCCCCCCGCGTGGATTAAAAAATTCGAACCTACTGTAACCCAAAGTCCAATGACTATCAGAAGGTTTCTCATTGTAGATTATAGTGATTGTAAAATATTTACGTAAAGAATCAAATTCAAAGAGATGCGTAGCGATAAAATGCGAACCGATTTTCCACTCTTACCGTCTCAAGGCCAAAGTGGCGTAATCCTTCCGCGTGTACAGGCATTTTTACCAGAGATTGCTACGAGTATGCATGCGCATGGAGTTCCTTTCAAAAGTGAACAAACATGCAATTATACAGACGGACAGACAGTCAGCCCGTTGATGGATTTAGCCCAAAATTTTATACGGACCTACATTCACGACGATAAAACTGTCTACCAAATTTTATCCATCTAGCTATTCAAGTGTGTGAGTTATAATGTTCGCATGACCGCGGACAGACAGACAGACTTCCCATAGACGAAGTTTGTCCAAAATTTGATAGAAACCTACAAATTATGTTTAAAGACCACATACCAAATTTCATCCCCGTAGCTCTAATAGTTTTCGAGTAATCGTGTTCACAGACAGACAGACATAATTCCGAAATTATGTTTTTCGGACCCGGGGAGGTCTAAAACGTGGAGATTCGTCGAAATCTCGAGTTCGAATTTTTTGACGATTACAATACTTTCTCCTTGTATACTTCGTATACAAGAAAGCAAAAAGAACACGGCAATGAAACTGAACAGACAATGTTTTGAATTTTAAGATGGCGTAGAAATAATTTTTTTAGGATAACAGTAACCGAAATTATATCGGGGGAAACTTAAAGATCAACAGTGACAAAACCGTCGGTGGAAAAAATAATTTTTGATATTTTAAAGATTTCTATCGATGCTGGTGGACTACCTTTTGTTGTAACACATAAACACAATCCTTTTCCCACAAGTTAACCCTTTCAAAGGCGATTTTTAAACGTACAACGTAAGCTATTTTAAAGTTCTCAAAAGTTTTCGATGAAACGAAATCCTAGACGTTCCAATTTCTTATCTCAAACTTTAACAAAGTGTCTTGACTTTTTAATTAATTATTAATTATAAAAATTAATTAACAAAAAATGTCATCCAATAAGCTAAATGAATTTGAATGAAACCACAAAAAATCTTAATAAACACCCTAACCACATAATATGGTTTTAACAATCAAATTAATTATTATCATTTTTGTTAATTCGATATAGTAATGTGCCAACATCTTACGCTGAAAGGAAGGTTGGCTTAAGTTCTCTACAAATTTTTCGATGAAAGGAAATCCTAGAATTCCAATTTCTTATCTCAAACTGTTACGAAGTGTCTTGACTTGTTAATTAATTATTAATTATAAAAAATAATTAACAAAAAATGTCATCCAATAAGCTAAATGAATTTGAATTAAACCACAAAAATCTTAATAAACACTTTAACCACATAATATGGTTTTAACAATCAAATTAATTTATCATTTTTGTTGTTTTGCTAATGTGCCAACATCTAACGCTGAAAGGAAGGTTGGCTTAAGTTCTCTACAAATTTTTCGATGAAACAAAAAAAAAAACCTAGACGTTCCAATTTCTTATCTCAAACCATAACAAAATTAATTATTAATGTAGGATATTACCCGTAAAGTATAATTTAATCACTGTAAGAAAATGTACGAGCTAGATTAATTTGTTTGGCGATAGATGGAGCCACAGTTCTGCTGCAAGCAGCGCCATCTTTTTTCCTAACAAAACTGGACTGCGCACTGAGAGCGAGCAGCAGCACACCACAGGCAGCCGTCATGTAACCTCTCTAAATTCCTCTGTTGACTGATCAGTCTTGGCGCAGTTAAGCCGCCCGATCTCCCGGTTGTAAGTAACGATGACCCGTCTAACTTTCCTTACGGCTCTCTAATCTTTAATCTCTAAATCGTTAACCCGTAACATCTATCCCTTATTAATCTGATTCACTAGTAAATATGACTTCATGTAAATTCTCAGCACTCCAATAAACCTTTTTGCGTATACATCTTTTCCCCCTGTAAATTCTCCCTATAGTACTTTAATAAATGTTTTTGTATCTAACTGGAAGGCTCCTCATTTATTCTATGTAATATTTTGTTCTAAATTTAATGAAGTAAAAACCCTTAAATCCCTTAGATATAAACTCGAACTTATTTACCCCTTATAGGTAACCCTTTTCTGCGGGCGTTTTATTCATTGAACGGAATCCCACATTAATTAATAAAATTAATTAACATATGAAATTAATGTCGTCCAATAAGCTAAATTAATTTCTTTCATTAAATTAACCTCAACCCCTAAGTTATTTTATAATACCATTGCTAGAAAGAAATGGCCCTTGAAAGAGTTAAATGATATCTTTATGAGGAAGTATACAATGTAGTCGAGGGGGGGGGGGAATACTCCAGATCCCCCGGTGTTATCGACTCGTCCATTATCTTAATGAAAGGTAAAAGCTTTTTGAGATTGATGAGATTGACGCATAAGCTCTCCCAATGGTCTGCGTAATTGACTATATTGATCAGCATTTATCTTTCGGTAAGTGTGAGTTTCCCAGTAGATTTTTCTGTTAACCTCTCCCCCTTCCCCATATCCATCTAAAGTACATTTTCCCAACTGCACAACCTACTTTATAATAGGGAGGGAACTTATACCACGGCTTCGCTCAGATATCTCCAAGCTTTAACCGTTTTGACCCGACTTTTCCCTGATTAAAATTTAACTATGAAAAGTAGTTTAATTTAATGTTAACATACTAAAGTATGTGTACTCTGAGTTTAAAATTTTTCCCTTTTCCTGGAACAATATGTCCCAATCGTACAGTCGACTGGGATTATTCCAGTAAAATATCTGTAAAACTCTCTTTCCTGTCATAAGATAATCCTGTCAGGGAAACAACTTTACAGCTTTGTAACAATAATCTTGTAGTAGTAATTTGATCACTGATGGGGTATATTGTCCCACCGTTAAATACAATTAGTGTTGGCGCCTTTGAACTGTAAATTGGCATCTTGGCGATAAATGGTTGCCAAAATATGTGAGCGCGCCGCCGCGCACTTGTCTTGTCTCTCTCTCGTCTGTTATGTAAAAACCATGTATATAGTTCTGTGTATGTGATCGTACAATAAATGCTGTGATCGTGAACAAGGGCTATGCTTGAACTTTCTTATTCGACGGACATCATAAAATACGAATTCCACTCCACTGCTCTCAGTGAGTTTGGACGGAAACAATTAGGACAATATATCCCAAAAAAGAATTTATTCAAAGTTTCTTAAATCTGATATTAAAAAAGGCTAAGTTATTATTCAATAAGAACTATTTTACAGTAAGTATGGCATAAATATAGCGGTACTTAATGTAAAATTTAAAAATAGACCGACTAAACTTGAGTAAGGTGCGTGCTCAAACACATAAGTCCGCCATTAGCTATCTGAGAGTGTTTCCATGTTTCTTTACTCATAATTTTATTCCACAATTCCTAAAGAACCAACCTAAAAGTTGGATTTATTTACCGATAGGGATTGAGGTCTAATCTCAGGGACGTATATACCCATTAGGGTCGAAAAGGTTAAAATAGGTTTGCTACAAACTGGAAGTAGTTTGTCAACGTTGTCACTTCATGTTAGAGGGAGGAGGGATACAGATGCCTTGGGCATCACTCTTTGGGCCGCCGTTTATAAAAAATACCAGTGGTTTTCGTGCTGGTATTTTAAAGCCAAATATGACGAGAGTGATGAATAAAATACTTTTGGTTCTGGCGCCGTTTATCCTTCCTAGGCCACTGACTAGACATATCTTTCAAGGATTCGATGAATCGTCTTTCCATACAACTGTCTGACAAAATACTTGCCAGATATTACATTACACTATACATACTATATGACAAAATAGATACGAGGGACGTTTTCCGAAAGTAAGTTTCGTCATGCGTTTTCACAAGAAAGCTTTATTACGAACAGAAACATAAAATGACATAACAAAGTAAAAACTTTTAGTTATTTTTCCACATATTCGCCACCGACACTGATACATTTGTCGTACCGTGAAATCACTTTCAAGAAACCATCTTGGTAGCAATCGGTGCCCAGCGATTACATTATCGTCTAAGAACAAATCCATCGCCTCAAGATCCCTGGTCTCTTAAATCGAATGGCGGACATCAGTTTGGTGAGAGTGCCGCAATAGCGTGCCGCATTGATGGCCCCTGAAGTGAAGAAATCAATCAAAATGACACCCTTCTAGTCCCAGCACACTGTCAGCACAATCTTCCCTGCGTAGTGCGACACTATGGATTTTTTTGGTACGGATGAGCTGGGATGCAGTCACTCATTGAGGTGGACTTGGTACCTGGGGTAAAGTTGAGCAACCATGTCTCATCGCCTGTGATGATCCTGAAGAGAAAGTGAGAGATGAAGAGGTGCGGCAGACTGTGAAGAAGTTCCTTCACTCGCTGGACACCGACTTTTGCCAGGATGGTTTCTTGAAATTGATTTCACGGTACGAAAAAGGTATCAATGTCAGTGGCGAATATGTGGAAAAATAGCCAAAAGTTTGTGCATTGTCATGCCATTGTATATTTTTGTTTGCAATAAAGCTTCCTTGTGAAAAAGCATGGCGAAACTTACTTCCGGATCGTTCCTCGTACTTCATATACAAGTATATAACAAAATTATTTAAGAAAATAATATTTCATTTTAATAAATTTACTGATTTCCTTCAGATTAAAACTATTGTCATGTAAGTAGGGAACCAGGGTAAGAAGGGGTAAAGATGCCCACGGCAACAATCATATAGGCGGAACGAAGACATAGTAGTACTTTTAATCGAGGGGGGGGGGCAGGGCCCCTGTAAATAATGTTTTGCTCTCCGTCAGGGCAAAATTTTGCACCCCGTTCACGCAACTGGCTATTCAGCTAGTAGATAAATAAAGATCTGACGAAAATTTGAGAGTGTCGGTCATCATTACGCTCCTCCACTTGTAGAACAGGTTGTGCCCACCCTTATCGGGGAGACCCTGCCCCCACCCAACGGGCGGACTTTACCGCCACCCCTGCTTGTCCTCCAAGTGCCCAATTATTTTGATCTTTTTGTTTTCTGGTTAGAAAACATAGCTTTTAAAATGAACTAACCGATCTTTTTTTGTATTCAATTGTATCGCAGAAATTTTGAGAATTCTTTATCCATGGATGTTTAAGAAAATATACATATAAATACGAACTATCTCCTTTTGAACTGAACTTGAAAAACGGAAAAAAGGCATCTCCGCCGCAAGGAGGGTTAATCCACTTTTTAAAGCCAAATATGAAGGAAGGGGCGAAAAATAATACTTTGTTCTTGTTACGTCACTTATTCATACTCGCGCAAAAAATATGAAATGCGTCGCCTGTTTTTAAATTATCTTCGAAATTCATTGTACACCTCGTAAAAGGAAAAGCGCGTGATAACGTGCAGTTAGATGCTCGAAAACATGCGCAGTTGCTTATGCCAAGTAATTGGCTTTAATCGGAACATCTACTATTTTATGGATTTTAGTTTCGTTATTGAAAACTGTACCTACTGTATGGTATTATTTTTAAGCTGCCTCATCATATTTTGCTTTAAAAAGGGCATAAGAGCAGTTAGGTTTTGACTCCGTGGCGGCCCCTAAAACTGGCGCCCGGGGCATCTTTACCCTCTTGCCCTCCGGTTGCTACGCCACTGAAAAGGGGTTGATCTTTACAACATTAGACAGTGGCGAATCCAGGATTTGGGTATGGGGGAGGATGAGGTCATCAAAATTTTGTATCGTCGTGCCGAATGACAAACCTCATGGCTTATGGAAACCAAAACTCATTATCTTTACAGACTTGACTCACCTGATGATAAGAATCATAAAGAACACTCATCAAAATAAAGGTACCTTTTTAGATCTTAAAATTGAGATTAACAAGCATATAACTTTGATTGGACTTTATGACAAAAGAGCTGAATTTAACTTTAAATGTAAAACTCTTTGTGACTTTCATTCCAATTTGGATTCTAGAGATTTTAGAAACGTAATTTTCAGTCAAGCCAACAGGATTGAAGCAATATGCAACAATAGGAATGATTTCTTATTTGCTTCCAATGTTTTTTTAAAAACTCTAAATGATAACCATTTCCCTTGTAATATTTAGAACATTAAAGATTTTATCCTTGGAAACAGTCTGGAGTATACAGTCTAATATATATATATGTGTATATATATATGTATTATCTATGTTAAAAAAAACATTTATGCGTAGCTGAAAATGGAAAATATAAGGGCTTTTTTTTCTCTCTTAATATGTCTGAATTGGTTTCTTTCCCCTACTAGAAAAAAGACATTCCTGTCTCGGCCTCTTCTTGTTTTTTTCTGCCTTTCTATTCCTCTTCTGAGAATATAGATGGCGCCAGGGAGACTATTGTTTAACGTTTTCTCGTAGCGCGGGTCAGTTTTATAATCTGACTTGTTTCATCATGGGGTAAGTTTTTGATTTTACCTTATGAAAGCTTATTAATTAAGCTTGAAGGCTAATATTTTGTTCGTCTTATTAGCGTTTTCAATGTTATTTCCTTTTTCTTTTGATGTTTGTTCTTGTGGATTTGTTACCTGGGTTTCTTTGTCTTGGGGAGTTCGGGCTATGAGAAGCTCTGTATTAGCCTAATGGCTTGCTTCTTACAGAAAATAATCCAAATCTTCCCAAATATTCGTTTGAATCCATTTCGAATAGTTCTTAGCCCTTGAAAAAGTGAACTAGAATGGATTCCTTGTTTTGTTCTTCGCCTTTCGTTTACTTCAAATTACTCTAGGATTGCTTGTATTTCCTTCCTTTTTTAATTTTGGCTTTATTTATATACACTATATGCCCAAAAGTATCCGGACACTTGCAGATTTTCACATTTTTTAGAATTTCTGTGAAATGGTTTAACTGACTTCCTTTAAATTTCGGACATGTAAAGAGTAGACAATAATTCACATTTTACATTGAAGATTTGGTCCTGAGTGCAATTAGGGGACCGTCTACAAACTGATGAAGACAAAAACGTTTTTGGCCCATTCCGCTTCACAGAATACTAATAACACAATGAAACTTTCAGAAATGGTAATGTTTAATGTGCATAATATTTACAGGAATTTTCGTAAACTCAGCTCCAATATTTATGAAGATATAAAGGTTTTCTTAAAAAATCTCAAATTTTCCCATCTGTTTTTTGCTTATAACATGCAGAGTTTTCTATTATATTATACGAAACTTACAGAAAAGATGACAATATGTTAGAAAAGCATTTTCTAAAATTTTGGAAAAGAATTGATGAATATTACAGGAATTATGAACATTTTTAGTAAATAATGTTTTACTGCGCATGCGTGAAACATAGTGTAATTTTTTTTCCACAATATTAAAGCCAGATATATAGGGCAACTTATATAAAAAATTTCAGTTCAATATCAATAGTATTCAGAAAGATATCGGCATTACAACGAGCAGAATTTTAGCTCCTGTCGAAGAGAAGCTAAAAGTTGAGGGGTTGTACACAAATTGATATTTTTTAAACTTGTATCTTTAAATAGTTATATTGAATTGTAAAGTGGTTAGAATTCGCTGCATACCCATGAACACATCTAATATTCGTAATGAATAAAAAATTTATATGTAGAATTATTAAAATATTTTAAGAAAGGAAATTAATTAGATAAAAAATCGTTTCGCCATAAAATAAATATATTTAAAAGTATCGTTTGGCCGTAAAATTGTAATATGTAACTTGTTAACAATCATGTAAATAATATAATTCAAGTAATAAAATTTTTGTTATTTATAGTGTCTAATTAGCTGGAATTTAAGTTATGAACGTAATTGATAAGTGTTCATGGGCATGCAGCAAATTCTAACCACTTTACAATTCAATATAACTATTTAAAAGATACAAGTTTAAAAAATATCAATTTGTGTGCAACCCCTTATCTTTTAGCTCCTTTTCGACAGGAGCTAAAATTCTGCTCGTTGTAATGCCGATATCTTTCTGAATACCATTGATATTGAACTGAAATTTTTTATATAAGTTGCCCTATATATCTGGCTTTAATGTTGTGTGAAAAAAATTACACTATGTTTCACGCATGCGCAGTAAAACATTATTTACTAAAAATGTTCATAATTCCTGTAATATTCATCAATTCTTTTCCACATTTTTAGAAAATGCTTTTCTAACAGATTGTCATCTTTTCTGTAAGTTTCGTATAATATAACAGAAAACTCTGCATTTTATAAGCAAAAAACAGGTGGGAAAATTTGAAATGTTTTAAGAAAACCTTTATATCTTCCTAAATATTTGAGCTGAGTTTACGAAAATTCCTGTAAATATTATGCACCTTAAACGTTACGATTTCTGAAAGTTTCATCTTGTTATCAGTATTCTGTGAAGCGGGGTGGGCCAAAAACATTTTTGTGTTCATCAGTTTGTAGACGACGCTCTAATTGCGCTCAGGACCAAATCTTCAATGTAAAATGTGAATTATTGTCTACTCTTTACATGTCCGAAATTTAAAGGAAGTCAGTTAAACCATTTCACAGAAATTCTAAAAAATGTGAAAATCTGCAAGTGTCCGGATACTTTTGGGCATATAGTGTATCTGCCTAAAGAACACTACAATACTTTTGGACAATTTAATAAAAAACGCGATGAAAAAACTAGCCAAAAAATGTTTTCCGCCGCGTAAACGCTACAAGTACGAGTGCAATGACTACAAAAAGTGGAAAAATGTTCCATCCTGTCAAGCCAGAAAGCAATGTCGTCACTTTTTCCATATTTTGTTTAAGAAAAGGGAGATTAAGAACAAACATGTGCAGTGATTTTAAAAAAAATTAAGAATTCTAGTTTAGTTGGGGGGCGCTGCAGCCCCATAGCTCTCTCCCTGATTCTCCACTGACTCTAGACATTGTTTTGGATATTCGAAATCGACGGCATGAGATTAGACCTGACGAACACACACCATACAAACGGAAAATATAACTATGCCCGATGCATTTGCGATGTACAGAGTGAAATGAAACTCACCTTTGACTTGTTGATGGTACCCCGAATGGTAGTGATCCACGCTCGAGTACTTGGGTCCTGAAAATGTGAGTAGAGATGCATCAGAAGTGGTTTAGACATTCCAAAATACAGGGTTAGCCTAAATGATTCATCGGGTTTCAAAACACTGTATTGAAAGGTATACGACCTGCAAAGACGGGTGATACATGACAAGATACATACACTCCCCAAGTTTAAAAGCCCGCCTCGTGGCTCGCTAGATGGCAGGCCTGCATCGGCACTATACAAGATGGCGGCAATACCGGAGAAGAGTTTTTCTGTGTTGGAATATGCGAAGTGTTCTTCGGTTACGAGCGTTCAGCGTGCATTCCTATGCAAGTACGGAAAAGCTGCACCGCGTCATTTGTAGTACGTACCAGAAACTTGATGAGTGTATGTATATTTTCATGTATCACCCGTCTTGGTGTGTGTGTACGTCGTATACTTGTAAATAAAGAGTCCTTGGAAACCGATGAATCATTTACGCTATTCCTGTAGTTTAATATGCTTGTTCATTCCAAACAAAGTGAAATATTTATGTTTCACGCATTTTTATTATTGCTTAAGATACGAAAGCAAGATCATGAAAAAGAATATTAGGAAAATTTGAAACTGTGATAAGAAATTGTGTATAGGTTGATTTAGCCTTTTTCTGGTGATGCAGTGTGTTGCATATTTAGGTTTTAATTTGTGGGTTTTTCCCCAGCAGTGTATTTATTGACTCAAAAAACATAAAATAAAATTTCTCACATCATTAGAGAATTTTTCCATTTGGAAGTATATGCGTGTTTAGAAACACATAAATTTATAAAGTACGGTAAAGAAAGGCGCAGAATGTTAAGAAATCGGTCAAAAAATTAATTGCAGAGGATTAATTTTTTAAGAAATACGAAGTTGTAATTTTTATTCGGTTTTCATACACAAAAACTTCCAGAGAGTAAAATGTTCCTCCTACTCTAATGATATGCAAAATTTCAGTTTTCAAATTAAACAAAGTCTTTTCTACATTCAGACATGACACAGGCTTTTAACAAAAAAAGCTGAACTCATAAATAAATAATCGTGCCAAACATAAATACCGAGAAGTAAAATATATATGATAAATTGAACAATAAAATAAATAAATTTATATAAAAAGTGCTTGAGATATTAAAAATATTGTAATATTATTATGTAAAAGAAAATTAAGAATGATAAAATCCGATGGCGAAAAAGCGGAAATCCGCGTTTCCGCGGAAATGTGTCATGTTTGTACATTCCTTCTTTTATACATTGCAAAATGATCGGAGAGCAGAATTTAAGTTTATATTTAAAATTTCAACATTTATCTTCTAAAATGATCTTTTCATGCAAGTTAATTTTAAATTTATTCTGTGAACTCTCTAGGTAATATTATTTGGTAAGGCTTATAGCTCTGCACTAAAATTTTTTTCGTTCAGGACAACAAATAATATATTTATTTATACAGATTGTTTATATACTTATTAACATAAGTATACAAACAATTTGTATAAAACGTGTCTCATACATCTTTGTCGTAATTCCCGTTTTCTCAAGAAATTCTCTTTTTAGAGTATGCTCAGTGCTTTGATGGAACATATATTTTCTTCTATATTCACGCGCTAGAACGATGAACAGTGAATTAGCAGAATAAAAAGGAAACTCACATCTGCCAGTTTTTTCAGGATGAACAGTGAATTAGCAGAATAAAAGGGAAATTAACATCCGCCGGTTTTGAGGATGAACAGTGAATTAGCAGGATAAAAGGGAAACTCATATCTGTAATTTTTTTGAGGATGAAGAGTGAATTAGCAGAATAAAAGGGAATCTCACATCTGCCATTTTTTTGAGGATGAAGAGTGAATTAGCAGAATAAAAGGGAAACTCACATCTGCCGGTTTTTTTAGGATGAACAGTGAATTAGCAGAATAAAAGGGAAATTCACATCTGCCGGTTTTTTTAGGATGATCAGTGAATTAGCAGAATAAAAGGGAAATTAACATCTGAAAAGTTTTTTTGAGGATGGATAGTGAATTAGCGGAATAAAAGGTAAACTCACATCTGCCAGTTTTTTCAGGATGAACTTGCCCTCTCCCTGCCACTGTGCCTGAGCTTCGAGGGGCCTCTCGTTGAAGTCCAGAAAGCGTCGGATGACGCGTCTGTCCGAAGACTTCTTCTCCCATCCCTGTTGCACTTCTTCGATGAGGACGTAGTCATCCACCGAATCGGAGTTGTTGGTCTTGCTCAGGGCCTGAAAACAATGGACTTCATTTTATCATATTGTTGATAATCCGATGCCTTTTATGAGACTCGAGCACCATGCTGATTACTGGTTCATTGGATATTCAGAAAGCACGGCAAAATGTCACACGTTCGAACGGGTAAACTCATTTTAAAAATTACAGCATTACATTAGGGTATCTAATTTTCACTAAAAATAAATGTAATCTAACACGATTTAGCCATAAAATTATTATTTTTTCCCACATTTTGAATGTTAAAACTGCAAAAAAAGAAGTAGACGTAAGTCACATATGATGAAATCGATTATTAGAAAAAAGTATATCTTGTCTTTTTTTAAACCAGAAGTATTTACTCTTTAACAGTCCAACTGATGGAGTTCAGAAATCCACTGTTATTGAGGAATATCAAAATGTTGAAATCCAATAAAACTTCGATTATCTGTCATTCGTTTAACTATCAGTTTCTGCTATCAGTCATGGTCTGAAAAAAATATCAAAAACAAACAGACATCTTTAAAATTGTCCATGGATTACTTTTACACCTTACTGTATAAAGCTGGAAGTGACTGTACTGCATGACGGAGGAAGTGACTAATCGTCGGTGGAGGAGGAGTTGACACCGATCTGGCGAGTCAAACCCATCATTAATCAGTCGCCATTGAATCTCCATTAATAATAAAACAGAATGTGTGTGTGTTGGCTATCTACAGAGCAGAACGCTGGATCTAGAGCCACAAAAATGGCACAAACATACTCTGGAGGGTGGGAATGTGCACCTCGGAGAGCTTTTTTAGAAATCTTAATTAGAATTTTAATTAATTAAAAATTAAGCGAAAGTTTGGTGTTTTCCCTTAATAACTTACGAAAATATTACAGCAGAAAAATCATTTTTACTCCATCTGAAAGCGCAAAGAATTACCTTTACAATGATGCCGATTAAGTTGACGTACAATTTTTCTCTAATTTTAATAAATTTTAAAAAATAACAACAATACTTTTCATCGTTGCAACGCAATTCAAACCGTTTTCAGTGTTTAAACAAATACTTATTTGCGTGTTATTATGCTTATGCTTATTTCCATTGTTGAAAGCTAAGGTAATATCCTAATGTTTAATGATAAGTTTTAATCAGCATATTTTCATCCAGCTAACATGCTAACTGACGTAAAACGTGCCGCGACATTTTAAAACTAAACGCATATTTTGCAAGAGGAATAAGAGAGTGAAGTTGATGCCGACAACGGGCAATTGTATGCTACATGACACAGACAGTTACTAGATTCCAGTAGGGACGTTCATGCAGACAAAGAACAGAACAGGTGCAAGGCTATTGAAAGAACATGGGCTAAATGTTTATAAAAATTTGAAATTTAAAATTACTTTGTTAAGGGAACCATGAATATCAATTTATACATAAGAGATTCATTTGAAATTATATTCCCGGAGGACAAGCTGGTCGCCGAAGGTGGATAGCTATACAATAAAGCAACGTTTACACGTCTTTGAAGAGACTGACGTAAAACGACGTATAAATGAAAATACGTATAATCGAAATTTTACTAATTAACGTTGATTATTACGAATCTAATGCTACTAATGCAAATTCATTTAAAGTATTAATATTAAAATTTTAAAGATAGTACGAGCATAATACTACGTCTCATGGAAATCAATAATTAAATTTTTAAATTATGCCATTTTCCATTCGAAGTTTTATTGTACAAACTTTAAGAGGCCAAACTAGCTATTGCACATTGTCTTAAAATATGAAATCTGCGGCTCCTCACCTGCGCAATGACGTCTCTCGTGGTGCTCTCCTGAGTGATCTTGAGAATGGTGTTCGGCTCGTCCGGCACCACTCCGTGGACGACCAGGAAGAACATCCGCCTCTTCACGGGCAGGCTCCCCAACTGGAAAGAACACAGGATCCCATGAGTGATTAGTTTAGTTTAGTTGTACGAGGGAGATAAAAGTTTAAAAATGATGACGTAGAATATAATTTACAGGTTGATCAACCGATTGAAAACGGGAAATGCATTTTTCATCAATCCAGTCTCATCACTGCCTTGGCTTTTTTGCCATTTAAGCAGCTATAACAGGTGACATAATTATTCTTTCAAGAACTCCAAACTTTTGTAGAAAATTCTAAAAGATCTATGTTAAACACCCGCATTTTCAGATACTTCGCATTCATTGATTCTGACAGAAAGGCATTTTGAAATCTAATGCAGAGAAATCTTGAATGATAAATGAAGAAATGATACATTTGCGAAACATACTTTAACCCTTTAAAGGGCTATTTCTTTCTAGTAGTGATATAATAAAATAACTTTGGGATTGAGATTAATTTAAGAAAAAAATCATTTAGCTTATTGGATGGCATTATTTTTTGTTAATTAATTTTATTAATTATTAATTAATTAGCAAACCAAGACACTTCATTATAGTTCGAGATCAAAAATCGGAACAACTAGGCTTCTGTTTCATCGAAACATTTGGGGAAAACTTACGCCGACATTAAGAATTGCATTTAAAAATTGATGAATTTGGTGGTAAGTATATTCCCA
>BGPR01009813.1:8095-28760 GCA_013235015.1 Araneus ventricosus | reverse complement strand
CTTGATGTTAATACAGTTTTTTCAAATATTAATTCATTAATTAAATTTAATTAATTAATTTTAGTTTTATATGGGAGAAAAAAATTTCTAAAATAAAATTTTTCTTTGTTGACGTAAGTAGGAATTGACTTTAAAAGTTTTTTTTTATATTACTTGTTTCTCTGATATAAATAAGGATAATAAATCCGTAATTTTTACAAATTGTTAGATTTTAGCAAAAACTTCAGTTAAAAAATAATTACCAAATCAGTTCACTTTGAAGGCGTTGTCTGACACTGTGTGATTTATTCAGGTGTAAATGAGTGTCCATAAAGCTGCTATGCAAGTTAAAAAGGTTGTGACTTTGGAGGTATATGTGCTAGACTAGAATAAAGGATTAGAAAGTGTGATGTATCTTGTATTTTTATATCTTTAATATTTCTATTTTTTAGAAATTTAACTTAAAAATTAATGTTTTCTCCTACAGAAATACTGTTCTCCCTTGATTTCACTTGAAGAGAAAGTAAATTGTGTTCTTTTGGTTTGTTTCTTGAGATTTTGTCAACCACTTGGATATACAATGTCCGAGTGATGCATTCGTCCCTTCTTGCATCGGATTTTAAACCGGCTTTGGTTAGCAGTGGAAAATTTTACACATACTGAAAACACAAAACAATTCATTCTCTTTTCTAGTAAAGCGAATGGTCAACAGTGATAATACGCGCAGTATTGTAAAATACCCACTTCTTAACCCATTCTCGATCATTGGTTTCGCAGTGAAACCACACATTGAGCATTTTTTTACTGCGCATGGGCGAAACGTAGCGTAGTTTTTCTTTCATAACTTAAGAGACAGATATATAGGCCAACTTATATAAAAGTTCCAGTTCAATTCCGTTAGTATTCACAAAGATATCGGCATGCAAGAGCTAAATTGCTTGCGATCTCCAAGAGAAACCAAATGATGAGGGTTCTTGCACAAATTGATATTTCTTAAAATTGAATCTTCGAAAGTAATATTGAATTTTACGACAGTTGTAAATCCTGAATACTCGCGTATACTTATAAACTAAATACATAATTTAAATTGCATTTCGATGACAACTTATTCGGAGAATAAATACCCCGTTACCGTTCATTGGGTTTACTGTAAAACCACAATTTCTTGAAAATAAAAAATGCTAATTTTTTTCCCTTTACATATTTATGATGAGCTACATGTCTAATACTCACTTTTAAAATAAATTTAGTAATTTTCAAAACGAAACATTTAGTGAACTTGAAATGGTTAAGTTACGTTTTCAAAATAAATTTTGGAGACAAAAAAAATCCTTTAAATAGTTCAACTTTTAAAATCCTTTCTATCACATATAGTTACAGCTTTTCAAATTGCACAGGAACTTTATGGACATCTTATATTTCACCTTTGCAGTATGTACTAGCTAACTATGGATGTTCGTATTTCCATTCATGGTGTTGCATTTTCTTAAGCAGCTCAAATTTCTTGAAAAAACAGATTTGAAAATCGGGTTTGCAACAAAAGTATCTTTCGGAGGAAGAATAAATGATGATATATAGTTTAGAGTATCATCTGCAGGATTAAAGTTTAGCCAAAATTACTTTTGTGATAAAATAACGACCATCGATTCTTTTGATATAAACTATTCAAAATTCATTCAAATGACATTAACATCCAAAATTATTGCTCTACTCCACATTATCTTATTCATTTAAAGGCCAAAGAAACGGAAAGATTTAGAAGACCTCAACAATTTTTTTAATGTAAAATTATTCTTACAGTTTTCTCTGTAACAAGTATTTATAAATCAATCTTATCAAAAAATGGCAAAGCTCCAACTTCTCTAATGATGATGAAAACAACTCGGGAATTTCAGATTTCAAACGATAACACATAATTCAGAGTAATTTTGGAAGAGTGCTACTGACGAGAATTTTATGATACTTGCGACACATTTTCCGATATAATTGCAGATAAAGCTTAATGATTTATAAAGTGAGATGAAAACTTTCTTAACCTTATTTTTTCCGAAATTATATGAGTAATTACTGTTAGTTCATGATTAAGAGATCACAACTGATTATTTGAATTAAAAATAATCATCTTATAAATAATACAAAAAGCATTTTCAATTTCACATGATTTATTTATAATCGTCATTATATTTAAAATCTAAATGCTTTGTTTAAAAACAAGTACTATTATTACAGAATAGTTACACCTCAAATCGCAAAGTTGAAAGTCTGAATAGTTAATGAAGTTGTTTATAATAAACTTCTGTTGTTTATAATAAACTTTTATCTGTGTATTAAAAGAAAAAATAATGACAAAAGTTTCGTTCGTACTCTTAAAGATCAAGTATAACTAAATGAATTGAAAAAATACGGGTATAGTCTGACTAATAATTTTATTAATTTCAATATTATACTTTTCTTATAGTCAATTCATGATTAAGCGATCGCAACTGATTATTTGAGTTAAAAAAGAATCATATTATAAATAATAGAAAAACATTTTGAATTTCACATGATTTATTTATAATCGTCATTATATTTTAAATCTAAATGCTTTGTTTAAAAAATTACTATTATTACAGAATAGTTACACATCAGATCGCAAAGTTGAAAGTCTGAATAGTTAATGAAGTTGTTTATAAAAAACTTCTTTTAATAATCGCTTTTATCTGTGTATTAAAAAGAAAAAATACTGACAAAAGTTTCGTTCGTACTCTTCAAGATCAAGTATAACTAAATGGATTGAAAAAATACGGGTTTAGTCTGACTAATATTTTTATTAATTTCAATATTATACTTTTCTTATACATGCAAGAAAATTTTCTTGTAGAAGTAAGAAAAATGCAAATTTTTAAATTAATAAAAAAATTAGTTAGATTATACCTGTGTCCATTTAAACCAGTTAGTTATAGCATGTTCTTAGGCCATGGACGAAAACTTTGTCTCATAATTTAATTTTTTCATTTTAAATTTAAAAATTTTAAACATTACAAATATTCTTTCATCATAAGAATAAAAAGAACAAAATAAGTGATTTAGTTCGTAAGAAAATATTTTGGAAAAACTGGTAAAAATCAAAATGCGGTGACAACTTGAGTTGTCATTTATTACAGAGAACATTCGATCAATTTTGGTAAATGCCGAGTAAGTGTTTAAAGATAGTCGCCTTTGATGGAAAGAAGCCTTACCCTCTGTTTGGTAGTTGAGTGCCACCATCTGAATTCCGAAGGACCAGAATATGAGAGGGTTGAAATTGGACGAGTCGATGCGCATTCCAGCAGGGTAGGTCCGCATCAGCTGGGACTCGCAATGAGTTCTATTTGTTAAAGAAAATATTTTCTCTTTCGGATACAACAACAAGTATTACCACAAAATTATTTAAAGGAATTTCTAATTCAATATTGTCACTAGAAGAATGTTTTTGAGAATTCCGATCATGAATAATTAATTTTAAAATTAAAGTTTATGATTTTGTAAATGTTTGTAAATTGCTTTTCTTTCATTACCATTTCGCTTTTATACTAATAACAATAATAGAAAAAAAGGGGAAAAAAGGTGTTGGAAAGTTCTGTATTACAATTTTGGCAATATTTGGTAATTTCCGTCAAATCTCATCCCAGTACCAAATTCTAGAAAGCGCTTGTATTTTGAATGTACCGTAAACGATTGAGACATCTAGAATATTCTTCGCTTTCAGGTTTACCCCTCAGCTGACGGCCACTGCCATTCATTTCAAGGCTATGGTGTTCGGTGCTGTGCTTTATAGGTGTCTTCTTCCCTGCCTCTTGCACGGAATGTTGCAACATTCCTGAACAGATGCTTTTTGTCCAGACAAGTGTGTTCCCGTGAGAACGCAATGGGCTTAATTCTTGACTACTGATATATAAGGTCGGAACTGAACAACTAAAGAGAGAGATCACTCTGAGAATCCAGACTGTGCTGGCGGATTGACTCCGAGGTCCGAACCGGACATTTCCAGATAATTTCGCTGTCTTTATATCGTGTCAGTGAATGAGACGCCCAGCCGGGCCTTTACTATGTATTAGTATATATTTAACCTAGAAAGAGTTTTGCTTATTCTTGTAAATTTAATCCAGATGTATATATCTTAATAAATTTATTTAGAGATTTAAATTGGGTGTGAATGCCTAACTAAAACTTAGTTGCAAGACGTTACAGTATGCATAATCATCTACTTTTTTGCTATTCGTTTTACAAATAAAGCTATATTTTCGTTTTTTTTAAAAAAATGACTTCCTACTTGGATCAAATTCTATATATGCTTAGGTTTATAAATTCCACAGTTTAGTTTAGTCATATTTACGTCATGATTTAAAGCAACACGAGGACTATTTTGGGTCGGACCTCGTAATTCTGAACTGTAGCCAGATGAAAAGGACGCCATTTTGTCCAAACTTCCGCATCCCACTAGAGGGAGGACATTTCACCCTAACGGATTTAACGTGCACCAGGCTGGATTACTCTGCAGTTCTTTAGTACAATCAGGTTTCGAACCTGGAACCCTCTCGACCTGAGACCTCACCATAGGCTATCGTGGTTCCACAAATCCCACAGAGAAATTTGAGAAAAGTGCAATAATATAGTAACTCATAGTTGTATGTATTTAAATAGATATTATTACGAAGCTGTAAAGTTGTTTCCCTGACATTCTAACCTTGGCGACAAAAGGAATCTTCTAGAAAAATCCTGAACTGTGGTCCTGTCTCTACTGGGAGCCAGAAATATCAAGAACCTTCTTTAGATTCACTTCCTAAGTACCGACGTCACTTCCTATTGAAAAGGTATAAAAGCAAGATCTCTCCAAGTTGGACTTTGATCAGCTGGTGAACTGAGAAACATTTGAGCGTTATTGAAAGTGCTACGACTGAGATTTATTGGTTATCTCTGCTGTTAATTTATACAAGGGCTGTTCAGTTTTGTTACCTGTGCTACGTTAGTTTTTTTTGCAGAAATTTTCGCGGAGTAGAACTTTATATGTACTTTTTTATTACCCTACTTGTTGGACTGCATTCACGTACACCCACAAGAGGACTTTTTCAACAATATGAAACAAGTAGAATAAACAGATTTCTAAACTACAGTCAAACCCCGTTACAACGAATCCTCAACAGACCGACTCAGAAGTTCGTTTTAACCGAGGTTCGCTGTATCCGTATTTTTTTAATCGCTTCTCGGCCTTTTGGCTAAGATCAAAGTGTTATGTATCCGTATTTGCAAAAAAAAAGCCCTAACTTGCTAAGATACTGCTTCTATAATAAACTTTTTAATAACATAATATTTTCATTAGTAATTAGGGACAAATAAAGTATTAAATAATTCGCTTGTCAACGTTAGCCATGGTCACTGCAAAAGTCACAGAATGATAAGCAATTAAACTAAAATGGCAGAGAAAACACGTGATTGCTCCTAGGTCGTTTGACCAGAATGTCCTCTCCCTTCCTTGGTTGACATCAGGCCAGGTGTCCACGGGGGGAGGAGGGGAGATAGAAACTGTAAAGAGCCTCGCCTATTGCTCCTTTGTCCCACTTATGGGGTTAGCAGCGACTCTAACAAAGGTACAATAGGACAAGAATGTGGTCTCTGAACCAGAGTATTTCATGCAAAAGGGGTAACTCTTGTAGAAGTTGGGTTGACTTGAGCGCAATCAGTAAAGAATGTCCCTTTGGGCAAGTGAAAAGTTTGAAGTTTTAGAAATTTTCAGTTCGCTATAACCGAGTCTCTAGCGTTTGCAGTTCGTTGTAAACGTATGAAAACACATTATTAACATAGGGCTTCAGTTGGGACCATGTAAAAGGTTCATTGTAACCAAGAGTTCGTTATATCCCGGGTTCGCTATATCGCGGTTCGACTGTATTTTAAAGGGAATAACATGCATTGGTGATATATTTGAAAACAAGTGCGTGCATAGAGATGGGAATCAAGAAAGGATATGCCATGAGTGTCAGCGGATGTCTTTTGCAGAGTTTTTTGGCAGTATTTTCATTCACAGAGGAAACTTGGAAGCAGGGCGCCTGCGCTCGCTTCAAGTAGGCCTGCTCTGTCTTGGCGTCAACTGATTGGAGAGAAATAAAAGACATGTCAAGTGGAATCACAAAGAAACTCATCAAAACCAATTACAGTGAAACCTCGCATTACAAGTGATTCGTATAACGAGTGATTCGAATTACGAGTGATTCGCATAACAAGTGATTCGCATAACGAGTGATTCGCATAACGAGTGATTCGCATAACGAGTAATTCGCATTACAACTGATTCGCATAACGAGTGATTCGCATAAAGAGTAATTCGCATAACGAGTGATTCACATAACGAATGATTCGCATAACGAGTGATTCACATAACGAGCAAAATGAATTGTAAAAAAATGACTCGCTTAACGAGCAACGTTTCGCATAATGAGTGACGAGGAGAGGAGAATTCTCGGATTTTGCGCCTGCTACTGTCATCTCTACGGAGCTTTTATTTCGTTTTAATTCTCACCAAGCATGGTGTCTAGTACTTGTGCGTGCACTTTTAACTGTAACCTGTTTTATTGTTAATCGAACGAGATCTTTTGTTTTGATTCTTTTTTTCTAATAATAAACGTTTCGAATGGAAAGAATGACTTTGGTTATTTACATTTTTTAAATTCCAGTAATATTTAAGGCTATGGTTTTTTTACAAACTATTTTTCTGCTATGCATCTACAGTTGTTGATACGCTACGTAACAAATGATGTGACGTATTTGAGAGACGTAACGAGTTGACTGACGTATTTGAGTGAATGACGTAACGGAACTGACTTATTTCTTTTCATAACGTTAACAGAACAGGTACATCAGTCCGTGTTTAGAACTCCTTCCGTTTTCATTTCTGAAAATCGTATCCACATTCCATGCTGGTTGATTCTGCATAAGAGATAAGATAATCAACGATCTTGTATATCTCCTTAACGATCTTATATATGATTTTCTTCTAATAAACGTTATACATAAAATTTTTGAGTATTGTTTTCGGCTTGGAACGCATTATCGTATTTTACATTGATTTCCACGGGGAAAATTGTTTCGAATAATTAACGACTAAGCTTCTGGAACGAATTGTGCTCGTTATGCGAGGTTTCACTGCAATAAATAGAAAGATAATGCAACAGGTGGTATTTTCCTTCGGTGTCTTACCATAAGAGGTGGGTGGTGTTCCTGGCAGAGAAGAAGCTCCCGACGATGCCAGCAGGTTCCTGCGGCTGCTCATCTTTTTCACTTTGACAGAGTTGGTTGGGCTGCAGTTGCCTTGAACAAACCCTGTGGAAATTTCAAGGAATCGCTTGTCATCATTATAAGATAAACCACTATATTTTAAAAGCAGCGCAGGTTAATGGATTCTTGACACTCGGCAGACGGGACATTCAGCCGACATATTCTGTAGCTCATATGTGCATACATAAATATAAAAAGTTTTCAATACTTTCTTGAGTATTATTGAAACATTAATTTATTTTAATAATTATTCTAATCTAATACATAGGCATAATATTTTAATATAATCAATGTTTTAATTTCCTGATTATAAATTGTCGTAATGTTTTCAAACCTGGGATGCAAATATTTATAAAATTCAAGTGCACAGAGTTTTATCTTTAAATCAGAAATGCAATCGATTCTTCAGTTTTCATATGGTTATGTACCGACACCAGTCATGATAATAATACATCTACAAATTTACATAAAATATATATTATTATTTTACATATGTATATTATTTTACATATAATATTTACCGTACATACGGTATTATTATACCGTATTATTATACGGTGTATATATATATATATATATAATATAATAATTTATATATAATATATATAAATACCGTATAATAATACGGTATATTATTATACGGTATTATTATACCGTATGTAAATTAATATACATACGGTAAATATTATATGTAATTATTATGTGTACATATGTATATTATTTTACATATGTAAATATATATACATATGTATATTACATGCAAAATAATATACATATGTAAAATAATATACATATGTAAAATAATATACATCTTATATTATTTTAACATATGTATATTATTTTTTACATATAATATACATCTACAAATATTAGTTAATAATTATTAAAACTTTCTAAAATTGCTTGATTTTTTTAATGCAGATAAAATTATAAATGTGCTAAATATACATGAATGTACAAGTCGGCTATTTGTTGCGAACCCCAAAGGACATGTCCTTCAAATGGGCGTGTGAGTTGAATACCTTATCAGCTAAAAGGTTACCAGCTAAAAGCTTGAGACCCAAGATCAGGAGTAAATGCGGTAACAGACCTTTTCAAATTTTGATCTCTGAATACGTTGAATGTTTTGGATCATTTAATAAACACTACTTTGGAAAATATAACATATGTATCAGCACAATTTACAATTTTATTAAAAAATAACGAGAAAACTGTGCTATATTTTAACAGAAAGGATTCAACAGGAAGGAAAATTATTACTAAATATAGATCCATATGATGCACATACTATGTAAACCTCTTAAATATTTCATTTTCTTCTCGGTCTAATTAAATGATATCTTTTGTTTGAGGAATGTGTTGTTTTGATTCTATTAAGAATAAACTGAAGTTTTGAAATCAGTACAACTCCGATTTACCGAAATAAAGGTTTGGAAGCCGTTTCGGGTAACGATTTTTTCGGTAAAGCCATGAACATCTATTACTATTTTGTGTCTAAATACAGTATGTAATTCTGAAATATTTTGAGAGTAAAAGAAATTCAAACCTCTCTTTTATAGTCTATACTTATATTCTTTATTAACCCTATAATGACGGTTTGGGCTGCATCGGGCGCTAAGGTAATTCTCATTTAGTGACTAAGAAAGTCGGTCTCGGATGTTTAACTAGATCTGAAGATAAGCAGGAAATCAAAAGCGAACGCTGCGATTAGCACCAATGGTGGAATTTCACAAGTAAGTAGAGGACCCAGCTATTATAAAAGGCTAAATTTCATGTTAAACCAGCGGGAGTGGTCTCCCCTAAACTTTCTCGTATACTTCTCGAAAAAATTACTGTTTCCCCTCCCCCCGCGTGGATAAAAAAAATCGAACCTATTGTAACCCAGGATCCAATGACTATCAGGAAATATGTAGGTAAAGAATCAAATTCAAAGATATACGTTCCGATTAAATGCGTACCGATTTCTACTCTTGCTTGGCTCAAGGACAAAGTTGCATAATCCTTCCGTGTGCACAGATTGCTACCAATACGCATGCGCGCGGAGAATCGGATAAAAAAAAGCGCCAAGCAGGAGTCAATAAATATCGTGCACAGAAGATTGCGCCCAGTACGCATGCGCGTGGAGAGAGCGGACTCTTTGGAGATGCGATTATACAGACCGACAGACAATTTTATACGGAGCTACATTCATGGCGATAAAACTGTGTACCAAATTTTATCCATCTAGCTATTCAAGTTTTTGAGTTATAGCGTTCGCATGACCGCGGACATACAGGCAGACAGACTTCCCGCTGACGGATTTTGTCCAAAATTTGATAGAAACCTACAAATTAGGTTTAAAGACCACATACCAAATTTCATCCCCGTAGCTCAATAGTTTTCGAGTTATCGTGTTCACAGACAGACAGACATAATTCCAAAATTGTGTTTTTCGGACTCAGGGAGGTCTAAAACGTGGAGATTCGTCAAAATCTCGCGTTCGAATTTTTTGACGATTACAATACTTTCTCTTTGTATACTTCGCATACGAGAAAGTAAAAATTAATCACTGACCTTCTTGGGGAGAATTTAAAGAAAAAAGTGGGGATATCGTTGCAAAAAAGCCTCGCCCTCGCGATTATTTCCGTGCAGCATAGTATGTATTTTTTCAATTTCGGATAACCCGGGTTTCGATTAAACCGAGTTAGGTTAGCCGGGGTTTGACTGTATTTATAGACTTATCATGATTCTTGTATCGAATTATAAAGTCTTTGAATGCTATGAGTTAAAAACACGATTATTCGATGCCCGATGATTTTTGGGTACATTTTTAGGATAATTACTGATGCGAAACAAGAACGTTTTGTTGCAAAATAAATAGGCTGGTTGGTTGGTTTGGGATTTATTGGCGCAAGAGCCAAATTTGGCCATGCTGCGCCAAACGTACGGTGAAAGTACAACATATGGTGGTATATAAAATCATGATTATGGTGCTAAAATATTTGTTTCAAATGAAAAAAGGGTTAAAAGGAAAGAATGATAACACTGAAGTACAAAGCAATCAAATGTGGTTTAAAAAACCAATCGATTGTAGGAAAGAAAAGACCCTAAGATGAGGATTCTCACAAAATAAATAGGCAAAATTTCTTTTGTTCGAACATTGTGTGCGACATTCTTATACTCGAAAATCGAGTGAAGAACCCTCCCGATTTTCATTGCAGAAGTGAGTTCTTTCAGGGGTGTTTTATTTTTTGGTTTTTCTTCCCGAGAACTTCGCGTTTCTGGTTGAATTCTACAAGTTTATTTAATACTTCTTATGTTTCGAAAGAAAGCCCATATAACCCGGCATACTAATTCCACACCACCAGCAGATTACCTTCTAAGGCAAGTAAGTCAAGTAAATGGGAACGCGTTGTCATTGACCTCTTTCCTTCTGCCTTCAGCAGGAACGCAGAATGTGCATAATGTAGCAAAATCTCTTTCGTGTATTTGTTACACGTGGGCCATTTTCAACTACAATTTTAATAAAGTGATACGATATTTATGTCACGAACCTAGTGGGGGTCGTTTCGGTTATTCTCAAACAACGAAAATGAAACAATATTAGAATATAAACCACCTTTTCGAAAGGGAAATATATAATTGCACTACAGTTTAAATAGTATACACTTGGTATATGGAACTATAATTCGAATACTTTGAACTATAAATTTGATACTTTGCACTTGATACATGTAACTATAATTTGAATACTTTGCACTACAAATTTGATACTTTACACTTGGAACATAGAAGTATAATTCGAATACTTTGCACTATAAATTTGATACTTTGCACTACAAATTTGATACTTTGCACAATAAATTTAATACTTTGCACAATAAATTTGATACTTTGCACAATAAATTTGATACTTTGCACAATAAATTTGAAACTTTGCACTTGGTATATGGAACTACAATTCGAATACTTTCCATTACAAATTTGACACTTTGCACTTGGTACATGGAACTATAATTCGAATATTTTGCACTATAAATTTGATACTTTGCACACTGAATTTTAAACTTTGCACTTGGTACATGGAACTATAATTCGAATACTTTGCACTATAAATTTGATTCTTTGCACTTGGTACATGGAACTATAATTCAGTCATCTTTTATGACTTGAGTTCTGAAAAAATAATTGAAAAAAGTTCTTTTTTATGACTTATAACTCGTTTCAATAACTTAAGGTATCCGAACACGTTCGGAGCACTTTTTTCTTAAATTGTGAAATAGAAACACCAAAATATGTTTTTTAGATTCGAATTTAATAAAGATTAATATTAGCGTATGATTTTTGAGTATAAATTATTATAAATTTACAAAATTCTTGAATTTCTGCTGCTTTTTAGAGGAAATTTCCCAAAACTTCAAACATGCTACAGGGCAAACTTTTGTAATAATTCAAATAAAACTAATACTAAAATAAACTACATACTATGGACTAGTGCTTGTACTAGAATCTTAACATTCTTTGGATAAATAAAAATTTTAGAGCTAATCGAACAATCATTATAAGATTTTCAGAAAATTTTCTATGTCATTTTTCAAATAAAAGACCATAATTTAAAAAATATTGTTACAATATACATTATTCTAGTACATTCACTAGAGAAACATTTGAAGAAAGTGTTCACAAAATTTCAGAACAATCGAATGATAATATCTTGAGTTATCATGTTTGAAGTTTGAAAAATATGCATAAAATCTAATTTTGAGAAAAATCAAATTTTAGTTTTTCCACGCGCTCAAATTATGTATCTAAACTTTAAAAAAAATTCCTAAAAATATACTGACATCATATTAGCTTGCAAAAAAGGAATTTAAAAGAATTTTTGACAGGTTTCTGTCCCTTTAAATGACAACTTTCGGCTAATTAAACGCCCACTTCCGGTTTCCGGTTTGCTATAAAACAATTAATATCTCATCTTCTAATTAACGTACCGACAAAAGTAAATATGTTTTAGAAAGGTAAATGAATGAACTATCGAAAACATCAAAAATTAAAAAAATGGAATTTTGGTCGAAAATCGACTTTCGAACGTGTTCGGATACCTTAAATAAATTCATTCATCAGGTCACTAAATTCTATCAGCTAATCATATGAATAGGATAAAAATAGTAACATTCAGTGTGAAAGATGCAAAAAGAGTTAAAGTCACAAATTATCCGTTTTATAGTGGAAAGCAATTAATACAAGCGATAATTTTTTTCTTCTCTGAATCATATTTGTTCAATGTTAACATTTTTTTTCATGTTGAATAAACTGAATTATAGCGGAATAATTTCTTTTTTGCGCAATATATTTGTTAAAAGTGCAAATTGCTTTTATAAGTGAAAAAATCCAAACTAAAGTGCAAATAATTACCACTATTTTGAAAATATTTAAAACACCTTTATTAATAGTGGGTTGAATTTAGAGAAATACATATTTTCTTTATTTCCGAAAAATGTAAATGCAACGTTTTTTGAAAATAACTAACACTTAAAAAAAAACCCATCTGATATTTTCCTCGTTGTTAAATTGTATTTGTAATATTATTTATATTTACGACAATGCGTTTTATTATGCTTTTAAGAGTTTTCACTTTTCTCTGAACGAAAGGAACATAAATAGCTGATACACGCGTTCTTTATTTTGTTGCTTCTATAGGTAGGATCAGATGCCCTAGACGAGAGATCTGCAAATACTAATAAAAATAGATTACATTGACGAACAAAAAAGTTAAATTATATCTACTATCACATATTCCCTTAAAAAATATAAACACATTGAAACTAATAGGTAATATTTATTGAGAATTAAAGGAATTTGATGCACAAATTAAAAATGCGTTTAATCTCGAAGCAGAAAACTGACCTGCTTTCCTTTCCAATTTTATTTTTTTGAAAAATGGTTATTTTTAACAAGTTGTTTTTAAATTGTTTTTTAATTCACTGCTGTACAGCACATGACGATGACTTGTCACGCACAGAAATAATTTGAAACTTTATCAAATTCTTGGGTTAAAAACTGCATTCTCTGCTAATAAATATTTATACTACGAAATGTAATAAATAAACAGAGAAAAAAATTTATTAATGTAAAAAATAATGTATGAAATATCATTTTTTATGAAAATAAAAATTTTACAGCACCTAAAAATCGATAATTTTTTTTGGGAAAATGCCAATTTTCAAACCGAATTTCAGCCAGAAGGAGAAAAAATGCCCAAAGGTATTCGTTAATTGTTAGTAAACCAATTTTATAGTCCACAGCCATATAAATAAATTACAAAAAGCAATTAAGGGCTTGCAATAGTTCAGTTAATGTATGGTGATTTATCAACAGGATCAATATCATTAAATTGCCAGTCACACTAAATGGTTTATTGGGTTTCATTTAAAGAATCTATAAGCAAATTTAAAAAATTGTAACTATGGGAGTTCAAATAACCGAATTCACTGTTCGATGATGTGACTCAAATGTCGTAGAGAGAGAGATCCAACAACTGAGCGATTTTTTAAAATTAAGTAATACATGATATCAAACTATTAAAGACTCGGGGCTCTGCTCCCTGCTCTCTAACCCCCAAAAAGATTGTGTAGAAATCCTTCCAGGTTTGCTATTGAAGCCCTTCTCGCTTCGCACGCTACATTGAGGATACTGTGCATCCTATCAAAACACATTTATGCTTAATGGATTTGCTTCTGATGCTTTAACTTAAATCAGAGCAGAATAAATTCGTCGGACTTGAAGAATATCTTTCGCTTGATTTTGTAAGCATTTAGAAGACTAATTGAACATTCAAATGAAACGAACAACGAAAATTATGAAAGTGAAAAAAATGGAAAATAAGAGTTTCAAGGTATATAAAGATAATCATAGAAACAAATTAGTGAGACTTAAGAACGCGGTGCAATTTCATCGCAAGCTCGCCATAATCGCGCTAACCGTTGAAAAAGGTCGCAAAAAGGAAAAAAAAGTTTCGGTATTACCACATTTGGCGAATCATAGCACAAAAGAAATCCCATTTTGGCGACTGCAAACTATTTTTTAGTCTGACCAGCACGCTGAGCATATTGAAACATAATATTTTTCCTTCTTCCTGGACGCCTTTCAAAACTTTCTTCAAGTAATACATTAACAAATTTATAAATTGATTAAATTAATTAAACAATAAAAATTCATAGTATTATAAATAAAGGCGCAAATGCAGCTATTTATAATATAATACAGAAGCAAAAATTAGATAAACTAAAAAAAAATTAAAATGAAACAAAAAGAAAGAAAAACGTAAAGACAAAAAAACAGCAAATTTAGACAAGAACAATGACAATACATCTTTAATCGTAAGAAAGCAACAGCCTCAAATTGTTGCATCAACAGAAGGTTGAAACGATAATATTTAAAACACATAAAAAAATATATAAAAATGAATTTCGAAAGTAAAAATTGTTCAAAAAGGAAGAAATGAAAAAGGAATCGAATGGTGAACTTTATCAAAGACCACTCACCATAAAGATTCCAAAATTGGACAAGATTTTCTGTCAAGGGTAAGATTATAAATCAAAATTATACCCTTTGTGGCCTGAATCCCGTCCAAAATCAATATTTGAATCATTTTGATGAATCAAAATGCACAATCCTTAAAATATCAAAAAGTACTAGAGAGTGTGTTAACCCTAACACTCTCTGCCGAAATCTTAGATGCAATACAGACGACGCCAATATACATGAAGCAACAAAAATTAGAAGCGAGCACGTAGCTCCCTCTATGAAGAAAAATTCTAACTAATTAATCAGAATAAAAAACTAATGTTTAAACAGTTTTTGCAAATTAAAATGAAAAAACCATTAATATATTAATTAGAGAAATTTTTAAACTCCTTTTAAAAAACTATTAAAATTAATGAAAGAATTTGGGAATCCGTTGTCTTTAAGAATATTTTTTAAATTATCTAGAGCTTTAACTAAATTAGAATGGTTGTTACATATGCTATTTATTCTATTAATTTGAGAAAATATGGAATTTCTAAAAATTTTATAATGAAGATTTGTATGAAAATTACAAAGTATTATAGCCTTAAAATTAAACTCATTTCTTTTATCAAATAAGCCAACAGATATACCTGAATTTAATATTTCAATTTCCATATCTAAAAAATTGCATTTGTTAATTTCTGTATTGGTTTTGTTTAATTTAAGCTCTTCTGGATAGCAGTTATAAATGGAATCAAAATTATCATAATTAAACACTATAAGGTCATCAATAAAACGAAAACCATAAATAATTTCATTTTTAATTAATTCCCTCTCATATGAATGTAGAAAGATGTTTGCCAATGCACTAGAATAATTGCAACCCATAGGAATTCCAAAAACCTGTTTATAGTATTCAATTCCGTTAAAGAGATAGTTTTCACAAATATTAACTCTGCAGATTTCTATCCATTTATTTTTTTCTATTAAATCAGTGTTTAGGTATAAATCATAAACATTTGAGCAAACTTCAATTAGTTTATTGTGTGGAAGGCTAGTGAATAGATTTTCAAAATCAAATGAATTAATGTTATAAATGTTATTATCTTTAATGAATTTTAAAATTTTAGTGTTGTTATCTATAATGAAATTCTCTTCTTCTTTGATTTTTTTAAGAATAATTTTTAGAAATTTAAAGAAAAATTTACTTACTTCTTTTACTTTCTTTTTGTTTCATTTTAATTTTTGTTTAGTTTATCTAATTTTTCTTCAAGTAATTCATTTGCAGGTTGAATTCGTCTGTTTTCATTGTTTCGATAATATTTAACAGCGCGGTTGAGATTCATTATTAACTCATCGAAAAGAAGGCTCAAACTATCACACTCTTTCGTTTACGTTTGGAAAATGAAATCAGGTGATCCATCAATTTCTATAGATGTTGCCAAATCCTATGACTAAATAACGCGTTTTTTGGGAGCCGCACGAGAGAAATATCAATAAAGATTTGGGAGTCGGATCTTCTATACAGTTACTACGAGAGAGTTACACACAATCACAAACTATCAGTATTTCCTACTGAAAGGGTTCCACTATGTTTCCTCTTTGAAAAAAATGACGGGAGGCTGTCTTTTTCAAACAGCCGCTGATGTTAAAGGCGTAGGATTACTTTACACGCGTGACTCTTTTACGAGTTTCAAATTTTTTTGGGAACTTCTGTTGTTACCCTTTATCTCTAAAATAAGACATTAGTTATGTTTTTAACATATGTAGTTACCGAAATACAGAGGATCGCGTCACCCATTCATGCGTATTTTTGCCCAACTTTGCGACTCAGTAGTCGCTGAACTACAATTCCGATTTTAACTTTTTTTTTGTAACTTTTGTTGTTACCCTTTTTCTCTAAAATAAGATATTAGTTATATTTTTTAACATATATAGCTACCGAGATATAGAGAATCTACCATACAACGTTTTTTGTGGCGTTTTTGCGTGTGAATCAAATTCCTTCCTGAGACCCCAATGGGAGGAACGTAGTCCTACGTTAAAAGAACGCATATAAAATAAAAATACGTTCTGTTATTCATCAACTTTACTGGTGGGAAAAGCAATCTGACCCCGCTTGTAGATAGAAAAAAAGGTTTTTCAAATTTGATTTTGGTTCGTGTGCAGATTTATATGGAGTTCAATATGTTCTTAGTATTTTCTTAATGAAACCAATCGAACACTTGGGTCCGAATTCCAGAATCGGTAGATTTACTTCAGTTTTCATCATCCCCAAAAATATGCTTAGTTCAGTTAAATTTATATCCCATTTCAAAGCTACACGAAGGTTATTTCGGGGGAAGACTTTATAATTTTGAGCGTTGATCAGATGATGTACTTGAGCCGGCACCCTCCTCTCCAAACTTCGTCACCATTCCAGCCCCATAAAGAAACTCACAAAAAATTATAAACGATAATAAATGAACTAATAAAAAATATTAAAGAATGTTACTGGATTTATTTCTGTGAAAATATAATTGAATATAGACTACGAAAAATTAATACAAATGATAATGTAATCCTAAAAAGAACGTAAAGAAAAAATGAGATTTGAACATCATTTTGACAGATATTTACTTGACAATTCAATCCACATCTGTTTACTTCTATCCAATCTTCTAATACCTTAAAAAACCATAACTGTGTTAGAATTTTAAGAAAGATTCTAAACCAAAAATATATACAACAAAAGAAGAAACTGAAAAAACGAAGATAAATTATTTTTTCTTTAAAAAGAATGTTTCCAGTTTAGTAGTTTTCACCAACATTAGTATTAAATCATAACAAACAATTTTCGGAGTAAAGAAAGATATGTATTTTTTCCTTTTTTCTGAAGCCACCAACAGACAATTGACACAGTTCCAGAAATTTTCTAACGATTCCGCGTGTCGAAAAGATCTTGACTGTTTGCCAGAGATACAGAAACTCACGCTGTCGAGGTTCAGTCATCCACTTTTCCCGCGCTTTTTGGCTGCTACTGGTATAGTTCTCAACGCCTTCATTCATTTTCTTCGCTTCCTGTCCGACTGAATTAGAAGCAAAGAACTGTAAAAGTTTTAACTCTTTGGAATGACAGAGTTATGGTTATAAGATATTAACCGAAGCATCCGTTACTATGTTTTAAATGATCATCTTGAAAAATAGAAGCGTTTCCTTTAAATCTCACGCGTTTCGAAGGGAATAGAATCTTGTTTATTATTTCTATAACATTACAAGAAATAAGATTTTTTCTCGTATTTTGCAATTTTTTTGGTGTAATATCATGTTTGTCTTATAATACACGTGCGGTAATATATATCTACTTCCATTACTGTTCGATTTGAAATACGGTGGAAATCCAATTTTATAATACTCAATGGATCTATGAAAGAAATAGCGCAGAACAAGACGTTTCTTGTCAGTATATACCACTCAGTAACGTCAGTACCATTGTTTTCTTATCAGTATAATGGAACTTCAGAAAGATTTGATACTGATTTGGTATACATATTAATATTTCATTATCTTATTTATTGTTATTTACAATGTTAATTTATTGTTATTTACAACCAGAAAATGACCCGTAGTGGTATGACGGGTACAAATTGCCTCTTCATTCGAGAGATTTTTCGTGTTTAAATAGATATACATATATGCGAGAGAAATGTTTAACATTCATTGAAAATAAATAAAATAAACATATGTTTTATGAGAGGAAATATTTTTTTTATTTACATATTTCTTTATTAAAAAAATCATCGTGGCATCTAAAAACTCTATCCGTGAAATTTATCGTCCATCGTGGCGTCCAAACTATATCACCCGCATGATATACTACTGACGTAATTTACTACTTTCTATTAAAAAACGGAAATTAATTTGAAATGTAGGATTAATATAATTTAAAATTTCTCGGGAACTATTGATCATAGCGAGATAAATTTTATATCAATCGATAGAAAATTTTATTTCACTATTTGAGAGCTATTAAATTTGAAATTAGAACGACAATTACTCTTTTAAATTTAAAATTACTGAAATTTACGTTCTCTAACAATGAAATAATGCTGTTTAACGTCTCGCAGTGCTATGGCTCGAGTTTTATTGTTGGTGACGTCAGAGAGTTACCGGAGGATCTGGGCTATTATATTAGTAATGTTAATTTATTGTTATTTACAATGTTAATTAATTGTTATTTACAACGTTAATTTATTGTTATTTACAACGTTAATTTATTGTTATTTACAATGTTAATTTTAAAGTAATATTGTCACTGAAAAGACAGTAATGTAGGGATCATGGTTGATGAAATACTTTCTAATTTCATTTTTCACTGTCCATATGCAATTTAATTTATCATGCGTATTCATTTGTAAAATCACTTTAGTTTAATTATAAAATTATATGTAAATATATTTTAAGCATAACTGAGTATAAAATATGATTGTCAGTAAATATCTAATCAGCTAAAATTCTCCAAAATCTCGGAGGATTTTGAATTTTTCTTTATAAATTGTATCTAATATTTTTGATCGCAATTTATATGTAAACGCTCGTGACGCTTGTAACGAAGCGAGTCACTTTTAAATACAACGCTCTAATAGCGTTGCACTCCAAATTTTGCGGGATAATTGCGATGCGATTTCAATATATTTTAAGCATAACTGAGTGTACAATATGATTGTAAGTAAATATCTAATCTAAAACTCTCCAAAATCTCGGAGGATTTTAAATTTTTCTTTATAAATTGTATCTGCTATTTTTGATCGCAATTTATATGTAAACGCTCGTAACAAAGCGAGTCAATTTTAAATACAACGCTGTAATAGCGTTGCACTCCAAATTTTGCGGGATAATTGCGATGCGATTTCAATATATTTTAAGCATAACTGAGTGTACAATATGATTGTCAGTAAATATCTAATCTAAAACTCTGCAAAATCTCGGAGGATTTTAAATTTTTCTTTATAAATTGTATCTGCTATTTTTAATCGCAATTTATATGTAAACGCTAGTGACGCTTGTAACGAAGCGAGTCACTTTTAAATACAACGCTCTAATAACGTTGCACTCCAAATTTCGCGGGATAATTGCGATGCGATTTCACAGTTGAGCGAAGCAGAAGGGGTGATAAGAATATAGTTATGCAAGTAGCTGTCATTAAAAGTAGTTCTGTGCCCACAAAACTGTAAAATAGCTGTCGTGGCTACTAGGTACAGGAGCACAGGGCAGTGTACTCTCCTTAAAAGTAAAATTAAAATGGTAAAGTGCCGCGTTTTAGTAAGTTAGTGTGAACGTCTTATCACGCACACTCGTGTATAATACAGCCACTGAAAACTCACCTCTAAATTTGATGGCTTGACAGTACACCACCAAATCCGAAAGCTCCGGGGCTATCTGGCTGCTGGATTTCTTGTTCTTGTCGTCGTCAGCTTCCGAAGGGGCCGAGGTCATCTTGCTTTGTACGTTCTGTGGTTTGTCGCGATACGACTCCTCCTGGCTGGACAGCGACTCGGTGCGAACGGTCAGTGAGACGCTTTTGCTGACAGTGCCGGAACTTTGGCGGTCATCCTGTTCCACTTCTGGGAAGTTCTCTGCAACAGAATGTACCGTAAATTTTAAAAATAACGTACCTTTCCAATACAATGCTTGGCTATGATAATTTAAAGTACTACAATGTTGTGATACGCAGCGTAGCAAAAGACCGATTTCAGATTATTCTTTGAGAATGTTATGACTGGAAAAAAGAACCATGGGAACGCAGTGAAGTGATTAGGAGTATTCTCCTCTTTAATCCGCGCCAGTGATGCACAGGGCCAATGGTTATGGATTGGCTTATCTAATATTAGCTGATACTGAACTGTGAGAACGACTCACCTTAGTTGGA